>JAHLSL010000081.1:209401-253084 GCA_025920805.1 Petroica traversi | reverse complement strand
CCACAGAGAGTTAAGATAATGCTGAGGTTTAGTTGCATAGATGGATTTCTGTTAAGATTTGGTCACTGAATGGTGAACTTTGATACTCTCAAACTGCAAATAATATTAATTCTTAAGAGGATTTTTTGTATCAAGTGGACTTGTGGTATTTTCTGCATTGTAAGCAGCATTTGCTATATTAGTCATTCTGACAGAATATGAATCTGTGTTCACATCATTTCGAGCTTCATGTCCTGCCTTTGTACTCCTGCTGTGTGCATTAGAGGGTCATGTTTAGGATAACAAGCAGCAGAGATTTTATAACAATAAAAATTCACAGAGCAGCCAGAGTAGGGGGATTGGAATTCCAATACGTGGTTTTAAAGCAATAGAATTTCACCAAGAACTCACAGGAAAAAATCCAAACCTCTGAGTGAGATTCAGAAACTTCTGTTGGTTACCTTTTAGAATATTTTGTACAGGGGTGCTGCTGTCTCTCCTTAAGAGTAACTCATCTTTAGATAAAAATGACAACACAAGAGACATAGAGGCTGATGAGATTAAACTGGCTCATGGGGTAGAATAACAGTTCATGTGTCAGGTGACTTCAGGTTGCAGGCAGAGCCAAAGTAATCAATCTTCCAGGCAATACTTGAAAGACAAAATTAATGAAAATGCAGAGATAAAATGATAAAAATACTTTGAAAATTGGGGGTTTCATATTACCATAGGCAATTCTGACCTCTCAAGAAGATTAGACAAAATTTGTGAAGACAAGAGTAAAAATGTGGCAAATGGGAAAACCAGTTTTTTGCCTGCAAATGAGCAGGCTTAGATTTCTGAACTACTGACTGAGTGAATTTGTGGGGTTTTCCCACAACTGCAAACCTGTAACGATTCTGGCCATGTCTCCAGAACTGTACTTGGAAAAATGTTCTGGTTATGAATGCCCAATCTTAGTTTTTCTGCCTGCTTTAATGTTTGTGGGTAACCCATGAAGCAATTCTTTGTTCTTAACATGCTGGAAGTGCAGGTGTGTTGTAGGGAGTATGGAGGGCATTTTCCCAAAGTTAATATTAAATTTAGTGACTGTAAGGGAAGTGTTGATAAGGAAACAATTTTGTGTGGACAGGACAGTACAAATTAAAATGTGTTAATGGGCTGGCATTTTTTGCCATTAAAAACTTGGTTTATCTGCTTGTAATTCCATTTGCCAGTAGTTTATAGCTTCATTTTTTCTTAATTGCTCATAAATAGTTCTCCAAACTCTGTGTTTTGTGGCTGGTATAATTCATTCATAATAATGGATGAATAATAAATCATCTCTGTTGTAAAGAAACACTTCTTGCTGCTGTTACTCACAGGATGAGGAACTCTAGATCTCCCCTATTGAGAATGGACAAGATTGTGTGGTATTTTTCAGGAGCCAGATGAAGCTGATGTTAGCATCTCTCTGCTATTTGGAGGAGCTAGCATTTCAACCTGGAACATGATGCAGCTGCAGTGAAATGTTGAGGATGAGAGAGACCCAAGGACTGTTTGGCAAGGGAGAAACAAATGGCATACAAATTCTCTCTTTTTCACCTCTAGCTGTGTAAGAAAATAATGTGTAAAATCTGCAAAAATCATGCTCTGGGAATGAGTTTGCCTCCAGGGAAGCCAGTCTGTTGCCAGATCCAACCAGGATTTCAGGATGGGAGTTCCTGTTGATCCTGAACACTGCCAGTTATATGCTGATCTATATAATATTGATTAAACCATATTCTCACCCTACTAAGTGTAGGAACTCTAACACTTTTTGGTTTGGCCTTGCTCTGTAGGATTTTTGTGTTGAAAGCAGAATTCTCCAGACACTGAAACTTCTCCCCTGGCACAGATGATGTCCTGCCAGATGGAAAATCTGTCAGCATTTGTTTGGGTAATAAAGTCTTACAAATATTTGGTTCATTGCCATAGTTGCTTGGCACAGACAGCAGAAAATGTAGAAGCTTCAGTCATGCATAATTCTTCATCTGCTTACAGTAGAATTTAAGAGGTGTGCAGTCATCAGGAAGAAAGGAATTCTCAAGATGTTCGTGGCCTTGAATTACATCAAAATTGCAAGTGAATGGACTCAGAAATTCATATAGATGTAAACTGTCTAATTGGGTATTTATTTTAAATTTTTAGATTACCTAAGTGTCCAGCCAAAAGCCCTGAATGCATTGCCATCTCACAGAATGATACTGCACAAATGCTTCTCTTGAGTTCAGCTTAATATTAGGACTTCTTATATTTGCAGTTTATGAGTTGAACTGTGGGGTATTTTTCAAAAACATTTGTTTCCATATCCAGTTAGACACACACTGAAAGCTGTTTTTAAAAACAATCTGTCTGGGCTACCTCTCTTCACAAAGTGTGCAGGGACTGAGTTTGCCTTCAGCTAAAGCCTTCTGTCACATTCTGCTAATGTTGACCAGTGGAGCTTAGATTTTACTGGGAGACCACATAGTGTGATAAAACATACGGGTTTTTTATTTCTTCCCAGGAGAGTGAGGCAAATACTGTGACTGACATATGGAAATAATCAGGCTCAGAATGAAAAGCAGTGGGTTTATGGCAAAAGGAGTCATTGCTCTCCTCATATTATTTAATGATTAGTTCCTCTTAGTCTAGATTGCATTCCAGGGCACAAGCAGAGATTTGTGCATGGTCAGTTGTGTTACTGAGCCTGTGGATTGTTTGCTATTGTACATCCTGGAGCTTTTACCAAAGCTTATGGCATTATTGCTAATTAATCTAATTAATTGTCATCATCAAGCCTGAAAGGTATGATTATTGTGTAGCATCCAGCTCAGTTGTTCACTAATAGGGTAGGTCACTCCTTTAGCCACCTAAAGATGGAAGCTGATGGTTTTGCTACAATTAGTGGAAAAACTGAGGAGTAGGAAAGGACTTTGCTGACCTAAAAGTACTGAATGTTTTCTTAAGCTCTTTAGCATCTTCAGCATCACTCTTCTGGATTCTTTTACATTCAGATATTGCTTTCAGCTAAGGCACTGAAAACTGTAACACTTGTGATGAAAACACTGAGTCTCAAAGACTGAATGACATCTCTGCTGGCCTCTGGATGGCCTTGACAGATCTGTGCAGGACTTCAAAGGTGTTGAATAGCACAGGGCATAGCACTGCCCCTCTCAGGAGCCCTCAGAAGAATCTTTGAAGATGCAGTGACATCTACTCAGTTGCTTTCTTCCTGTGGCCTGATAAGGAGCCAGTGCTGTTTCACAGTTCTTAGAATTGCCCCTTAAAATGTCATTTTTTCTGGACTGTCTGCTAAAGTGGCAGGTACTGCTTATCAAGTTGTGCAACGCTGGTACCTGGCAGTAGAGGCTTTTTCTAACTGGTTTTTAGACTATTTTATGTGGTTACTCTTAGAAGTTAATGTGGTGTCATCTCCAGTATTTTCCTGCTTCAGTCAGAATTTTATGTTCAGAAAGTTACAATTTTGTGCTATAGTAGGGTCCAGCAGATGCAGATTCACTTTCATGTGTGCTTCCCTCAATCACCAGCAAAGAAAGCAGAATTCTCTCATGCACCAGCAGTGACCATGGCTCTGAATACTTTTGTGGATTTATAACCTGTAGCTAATTCACAGTTGGGCACAGTATATTTGGCATCTATTAACAGAAAAAGAGTTTGGTTATCAAGACCTAAATACTGAGCTGATTCACCACATTCTAATCATTTTCTTGCCACTTTCTGTCATGCAGGTTCATAGCCAAGAACATTATGAGGCTGCAGCATCTGGGGATAACCCATGTTCTGAATGCAGCAGAGGGGAAATCATTCATGCATGTGAACACAAATGCAGAGTTCTATGAAGGCACAGGCATCAGATACCATGGCATTAAAGCCAACGACACTCAGGAATTCAACCTCAGCCGCTATTTTGAGGAGGCAGCTGATTTTATTGACAAAGCACTTTCCCAGAAGGATGGTAAGGCAAACTCAAATACCTTTCTACCATGTTTTCTGTGCATTGAATGTGTTTCTGAGTGATTTACTGTTTGAAATTATTCTTTGCTCGTATTATCAACAGAACAACCAAGTAAAAATTCAGATAGAGGCCCTGAATCAAAGACACAAGAATATACAATAAGACAGCTTAGTCTTCTGTTTAGCAAACTGAAATACCTTTCTACCATGTTTTCTGTGCACTGAATGTGTTTCTGAGTGATTTGCTGTTTGAAATTATTCTTTGCTCATATATGAACAGAACAACCAAGTAAAAGTTCAGATAAAGGCCCTGAATCAAAGACACAAGAATACACAATAAGACAATAGTCTTCTGTTTATACCTGTAGGTCTCCAGTACATGGCAAAGGGAAGTCTGTAACTGTAGGGGTGACTTTGAAATGGGAAACAGCTGCTGCATCTTATAAATTTCTTTCTGGGAAGAGATGTTGTTATTTTTCCATAGAAATATTAAATCACATAAAAATATTTTTATAAAAATAAGTTAAGGGTCTAAAAGTTGTTTAAGGATGTTAGAAATTACAATTTAAAGGCAGGATTGATACGAGTAATACAAGTACTAAAGAGTACTCACATAACCTGTTACATGGGTTTTTTCCAAATGTACAATAAGAATAGAGACTGTTGCCTTATAGTTTTTATTTTGTTAAGTCCTTGCATTATTTTATGTGTTGATTACCTCTTTATTTCATAGGATTGCAGGAAAGATGAAGGTTATATTTGCAGTGTTGTTTATTGCCACATTTCTCTGTAGTTCCTCAGAGCAGAAATCCTAGGACACAGTGCAGTGGGCCAGATGGTGATTGTGTTGCCTGACTATTTCAACATTCCAGTTGTTTCTACACATGCTAAATTTCTTTCTTGCTTTGTGACTGAGCATTAAATAGGAGGAATGAGAACTCCCACAACTCCAGAAGTTCTTTCCCTGAAATGGACAAAGGGGTACTGGAGCTTTGAAGTGGGTTTTGACAGATGGAAATTAATTTTACATCCAGTTTGGTGGAGTATGAAAAAATTCTAAAAGTTGAAAGGCAGCTCTTGGAGCTGGCATTGTGGCTCACTGAAAGGCTGCAGGAGGAAAGAAGGGTTTGCTGTGCCATGACTGTACCTGCTCAGTTTGATCTCAGGAGTTCCAGGGCCAATCTGAATTTGCATAGCAGTTCCACTTGCTGATTCTTTCCGTCTTAGTAGCTGTCTGCCACACCCACCACTGTTTTCCTAAACAGAGGAACTTTAGAGCTGCTGATGTTGGAGCCACTTTTAAGATTAACTGGCTACTGCAAATTGTTAGTTTTGTTTGGTGTTGAAGTGTAGAGTAAGGGTAGTGAAGAGGAGAGGGATATAATGGTATTGCCCCTCAATTTCATGTTAGTGTTGCAGTGCATGAAGTTCTGGAAGGCAGGTCTGGTATCCTGCAGGACTGGGAGGCAGCCCTTCAGATCTGCTTTTCACAGAGAAAAGCTGGAAACCTTTTTGTTTCTGACCATTTGCTGAAAAGTCAGTTCTCTTCCATGTATTTAATCAAGAATATCTAAATTTTGCTCATTTATGATATTAGACTCTCAAGAAATTTTGAGAATTAATTATTTTAACCCTTTTACTGTGCTAGTGATTTACCTTGAGCTGAGAAGCTTTTGGTATTTAAGGCAAATGTCATAACAGGATGTGGGTGTGATTCAAAGAAAGTTGTGGGTGTGATAAGAGTGTATAGTTCAGTTGTTTTCATCTCAAAGAACAATTTACTCTGGAGAGTGGGCTGGGGCCACATGTCCCACTGCATTTGGGAATGGGAAAATTTTAGTATCTGGAAAAGCAGGACAAAGAGGAAGCAGCTGAGAAGGAATAAAATCAGGCGAGATTTCTCAAAGGAAGCAGTGGCCTGCTTTTTTATTTTTGGATACCTCTCAGCAGGATTTACCCATGGGGGGGTTAACCTTGGCTGGATACCAGGTGCCCACCAAGCCCTGCCAGCACATCTCCTCCTCAGCTGGACAGGGAGAAAAGTGCAACAAAAGGCTTTTTGGGTCAAGATAAGGACAGAGAGATCACCCAGCAATTGCCATCACAGGCAAAACAGACTCAGCTTGGGGAAGTTGATTTCATGTAATACCATTCAAATCAGAGTAGGAGAATGAGTAACAAAACAAAACCTTAAAAGACCTTCCCTCTACCCCTCCTTTTTTTCCGTGTTCAGCTTCATTCCCTGTTTTCTGTACCTCCTATTGCCAAGCAGCACAAGGGGACAGAGACTGGGGATTGCAGTCAGTTCATCACATGTTTTTGCTGCTCCTTCCTCTTCATTCTCTTCCTCTGATCCAGTTTCACCCACAGGAGACATCCAAGAACTTTTCCAATGTGAGGCCTTCCCAGAGGCTGCAGCTCTGTGTGTCCTGCTCCAGTGTGGATCCTTTATTCCATGGGGCTCAGTCCTCCAGGCACAGTTTGCTTTAGTGCAGGTGTTCCACAGGATCACAAATCCTGCCTGAAAACCTGTTCCAGCATGAGTTCCTCTGTCCATGGAGTCACAGTGATGCCTTTTCCTGGTGTTAGGAAAATGAAACTAGACACAGTTAAAGGGGTTGGGGTCTTTACCTCAGTATTTTAATCAGGATCCTGTTTGATGCATCCACTTCACCCAGGTGACAGCGTGGCAAATGCACCCCCATCAGTCACACACACCAGTTATAGACTTTACACATCAGCAGATCTAACAAGGGGGCCCAATAATGAGGTTGGGGTGGGCTGACCCCCAGTTTACAGAATCCTCCTGTCAGGAGACCTTGGGTTCCTGAGATAGTGGGAATGTTTGGTGTCCCTGGCTCTGCAGTTCTGGGAGACCAAACATTCAGTCTCAGGCCTGAGTGTTTGCAGAACACTTACAAAACACTAAACTAAGTAAAAGGTTGCAAGTATGCATACTGCTAATACTTGTAGATACAGAGAACTGTGTAAAAGGGATATAAAAGAAAAGACAAAAATCATTCTGGCATCAACAGGAGATGCCAGGAAGCTGCTCCAGTGCAGGGGTCACGGCTCCTTTGGGTGTATCCCTGGCTCTGGCCCTGCCATGGGGTCCCCATGGCTGTGGTGGATCCCCCATGGGCTGTATGGGGACAGCTGCCTCACCTCTCCCCACAGACTGCAGGGGACTCTTCTCTCCAGTGCCTGGAGCACCTTCTCCTCTGCCTTCACTGACCTGGGTGTCTGCAGAGCTTTTTTCACATGTTCTCACTCCTCTCATTCACCTGCTGTTGTGCAGTAGGTTTTTTTTCCCTTGTTGAATACATTACCCCTGAGGTGTTACCTCTATCACTGCTGGGCTTGGCTTGGCAGATCCAGCTGGCTCTGCCTCTTTTTGTCACTGGGGAAGCCTCTGGGTATTGCCCCTCAATTTCATGTTAGTGTTGCAGTGCATGAAGTTCTGGAAGGCAGGTCTGGTATCCTGCAGGGCTGGGAGGCAGCCCTTCAGATCTGCCTTTCACAGAGAAAAGCTGGAAACCTTTTTGTTTCTGACCATTTGCTGAAAAGTCAGTTCTCTTCCATGTATTTAATCAAGAATATCTTCTCACACAAGGCACCCCTGTAGCCCCAACCACCAGAATGCTGCCATGCAAACAATACCACCTAATATGTAGAATGAGTTCCCTGATCAGTCAGCTGGCAGCATTTTATTGGTGCATGATTAGGTATTTCTGGCTGTTGTCTCTGCACAGGAGGCAACTTCATCTCCTTGGGTGTTAATATGGCCTCATAAATAGCCAGAGAAGTGGCCAGGTGTGGTGCAGCATGGAGCCAGTGTAGCAATTGGCAGCAGTGCAGCAGAAAGGCTGGATGTCTTTGAAGAAATGCAGTGCATTGATGGCAAAGAGCACATTTATTTTCAGTGTATTTTAACCTTCATTTATTTGTGCTCTTTCGTACTTGTCATCTTTAGGGTCAAGGCTTATCTAAACCACCGAAGACTGAGCAGTGCAGTGAACAGATACAGTTTGACTCCTGTAATATAGGAGCAAATACATTTTAGTGAGATTGTGTGATATACAGCCTCTTCTTTTTCTTTTGTATTCTCCTTGGTCACAGAATTTGTAGCTACTGAGTGACAGCACCTTTCTTCCAACTTGTCTCCTGTAGCATTTGGAATTCACAGTCCTCAAGCTGCCAAAGCATTAATACAGGACACAATACTCTACCCTAGCTATTTCCTGCTATTTTCAGATCCATAATGTTGGGGAAGATGAAATAGGAAAGCCTTATAGATATGATTACCTTGCAAAAGATGCTGAAAATATGGAAAGTAGAATTGAAATTGAGATGAAGACAAGGTTTGAGTTGAAGAGTAACTAAGAAACAATGGTAGAGCTGGCTGAAGGGATTCCTCCTTCTTGATAGAACAATGCCCTCAGCCCAGGCAGGTCCAAAGGTCAGAGCAGACCCTGCCTGCCTGGGAGAGATTCCCAAAAGCAATTTTTTAAGGTTTAAAATATAACCCCGTATGGTAATGTGATGATTCTTATAAGTTGCATGTAAATGTTGTAGAGTTTGTAGCTTGTCTCAGATTGGTTAAAGAGAATTAGAATATTCAACAGAGAAGATGATTTATTGTATTGTAAACGGCAAATTGGCCCTTTTGGCTCTCTCTTTTTGCCTCTTTCTCTCTCTCTCTCTGGCCTGCTTTGAGCTGTGTCTTGCAGCCCAGCAGCCTCTCATACCCACGCTCTTTCCCAATAAACTCCCATGCTCTAAACCCATCTTTAGAGATCTCTCGTTTCTGTTTCACTCTCATAACCAAACCCCAGAGAGTTCAATCCTAACCCTCTGTGCCCTGTGTCCTGCAGCCCAGGTGCTGGTGCACTGCCGGGAGGGCTACAGCCGCTCCCCCACGCTGGTCATTGCCTACCTGATGCTGCGGCAGAACATGGACCTGAGATCCGCGCTCTGCGCCGTGCGGCAGAACCGCGAGATCGGCCCCAACGACGGCTTCCTCAGGCAGCTCTGCCAGCTCAACGAGCGCCTCCTGAGGGAGGGCAAGCTCAAGCCCTAGGGCACGGCACTGCTGGGTTTTTTTTAAGTTTCTCCAGCCTTTAGAGGATGCTTTAGAGACTCAAATCGCAACCACCGAGCTAAAGCGAGACAGAATTCCTGCTTGTCTTGTAAAAGTGTCTTTTTTGAACTCTGTGACTGCCTTTCGGGATGGTACAAATTTGTGTCACTGTTTGGAGCTGTTGGCATAAAGAGATGTTTTTGGAGGGATAACAGCTGTCTTCACACCTATTTCAGAGCCCCTGCAGACTCCATATGTGGTTTGCATTGCCATTGAATGTGTTCCACTTAAGCTGTATCTTTAATCTCACCAAAGCACCAGTTTCTGAAAGCCCCAACACATATCTTCACTCAGTAGGAGCACTGTAATCTCTAAAGGTTCTTTTTCATGCACACAGGTGCCTCAAGTTTGAATGTAGGAGCTTCAAGGAATGGAAGCATAGATACAAATGCACAGATGCACTCACTTGGAAAATGAAGTGCATGCAGTTTTGTGTGGATTTATGCAATACACAGTGTGTGATAGTAAAGCCATTCAGAGCCCATGCTTGATGCACATTGTGTTTCCAACAATAGTTTTATCTCTTTCTTGCTGTTACAATGGACATGAAATAGTCTGTTATTAAGTGCTCTTTTATTTTTATTTCTAATTCATACTAGAAAAAATGTCAAGAGCACAGGCTGAGGGAAGAACTTGAACAAAGAAGAAATATTAGTATTTTGAAGTGCTTGTGGTAGATGTATAATTAAGTCCAAGTATATAATGGCTTTCAAAGCTTAGTGAGAATTGCAGTGTCTTTATCTCTCCTTTGCTATCACTGTTCAGTAGCACAGAATGCAATGATCACATGTGCAGATTACTTCCAGCACAGGTGTCCTTACAAAGCTGTTTGCAGAACAACACTCTTGACTTCTTGGATTGCTTGCATGGTATCATTAAATAGAAATGAGCACTGTAATGTACCACATTGTATAGGAAATATTTATGTTCTATTAAAATAAATGGTGTCTTGATTCTGTTTGCCATACAGATGAAATGAGTCATTGCAGTGTTGGGAGAGGGAGTTTTGTTTGCACTGTGTCTGTCTTGGTGTGTAGATGTGTATCTGTGAGTTACAGCACTGTTTCAATGCAAATATCTCCCACTGCAAACTGGAATTGTTGGTTAAACCATCAGCAGCCAGGGTGGCTGTGCTCCATTCTCACCTGTGCTTTAATGTTGCTCTAGAATGAAAAATCTGAACACTGTTTTAAACAGAAACACTGTGTCTTAGTAACACCTGAGATCCCAGATGTAGTTTTGTCTACTCAGTTTAGTGATCAGAAATCACAAAGGGCAAGCATTGTTTTACTGCTGTGGTTGGGGTTGTGGGAGTGGTGGGGGAGGTTCTGTACAGCAAGGTAACATTCTTTAAGTTAAACTCCAGGGGTGATTATTCTGCTTGAGCTCCAGTCTTGCTGGTTTTCCTTCCCCAGGGTGGAACTGCCACATCAAGGAGCCTTTTCTCTGTTGTTTCCTTTGAAGTGACAGTTGAGGAACACTCTGCATGGTGTTCCCTGTCACATCTCCACAGTCAGTCACTGTTCAGTGCTTGCTTTGGATCAGGATGGTTCAGTAATAATTAGCATTGATCAATTCCACCAGCTAATTACATACCTGTTTGCTTTCTCCCCTTGATCCATTTAATCAGGAGTAGATTAATTGCTTCTTCAAAATTCCTACTTACTGATTTCATGTTGTGTGACATAGGGGTAGTGGCTTTAGAAATAGGAATGCTGGCCTTATCTTTTCTACACTACTGACTTTTCCTACTGCAGTCTAATTTATAAATTGCCCTTTTAAAATTTTTGCAATAAACAAAGAGGTTTTTTTGTCTTGTCTCACACCATTTGTTCTTAACACCTATTTGCACTATAAGAAAGAAAAAGGGAAATTCGTGTGGATGCACTTTGTCTTTCACCTGTTACTTGGAAGTCAAAATTCCAGTCCATTAAAGAGTTAAGAAATCATTAGGCATTAGAACTTGGTTACTCTTGGGTAGATTGTAAGATTGGAACCAGAATGGTTTATTAAAACTGAGTCTGTTTTCCTTATGGTGATGTTTCTGTAGTTGTCAGTATAAAGAAATTCTGAAAATCTAAACAAGCATGTTCTTACACTCAAGATAACATTTACCTCATGGAACACGGGTCACTTTAATGGTAATTCTGCCCCATTTGTCTCAGTATAACAAAACTGATGTAGCAGATATTTTGTAATATGAGGGTGGAGAGGCATAAGTAAGGCAACGTTATAAACTGGTTTTTAAAGTGAGACAATATATCAGATTTAAAACTACTGATAGACAACTCAGTAATGAAACCATTTCTGCTTTTAGAGCAGGCTAAAAATAAAGTGTCAGATCACTGCTCCATTAATGGCTCATACCCTTCCTCACTTAGTCTTGCTCTCCAAGTAAATTCCTTGTAAATGTCTTGTAAATTCTTCTGCCCATTTTAGCTGCCTGAGAAGACCTTGTAGCCTTTAATCTGCAGTGATACACTGCATACTTCTAAATTTCTCTATCTGATTGTAGAAGGAAAGATTGTATAAGACATGGGAATGAGACATATGTATAAGACATATTTCTTTCCATGTAATTTGAAATTGAGAATGTATTGGAAGAAACACTTTATTCCTGTTTATATAGAACTTTTTGTTCCTGTGAAATTGCTGTGCACCTGCCCTTTGCTATGTCATGTTCCTTGCAAGATGCTGGTTTAGGAAATACATTTTTAAATAACTCTTGCAAACAGCAACATTCTGCTTTTGGAGTTGAAACCCCTTGGCTACAGCTACAACAGCATAAGCAGGATTTACATCAATGAGTTTATCCTGAACTGCAGGGGGGTAATTTTTGTGTGGATAATACTGTGGAGAAGGGATGGTGTTCTTTATTTTATAAATATGCATCTATCATGGAACAAAGATAACTGCCATGCTAAATCTAGCACAAACACAGAAAAAAGCAATAGCTTAGGGTTTTTTGTACTTAAGAGTTAGTGAAGTTAGAGGGGGGGAGAAGATGAGAAGCTATTCATACTTTAAAATAAGGAACAAAATTAAAGTCTAGATGGACAAAATGATGATACCTGTAAAACTAAATTCACCTACTCACATTGAACTAAGCCTTCATCTTAGCTGATTAATAAGTACAGGAAAGAAGTCTGTAACTAAAAATTTAAGATTGAAAGCAAAAATGACATTTTATAGTTCTTTCTTCATCCTTTGGTCCTGCAGTGACACCAGTGTTGGCAGGTGTTGTACCTGGCATGCACCTCTGCACCTCAGGTACTGCCAGAAACACTTCATGAGAGAAGGCTGCACTGCTGAAAAGTGAACATTTAATGATTTCAAACTTAGAATTAATAGCATGTGAATGCAGAACTAGCAGCCACAATGTATTATATTGCAATTCCATTTTGGGTGCCTGTATTAAGATTGGACACCCTTCTACAGTAATTATGATTGGTGATGTGAGAATTAATCTTCATAAAAGCCTTGGAGATGAAAAGCACTGTGCATAAGAATAATGCATGCTGAGTTGCAAAACAAATTTATGTCAAATACATCTTCCTCCTCCTCAGCAAAGAACAACAGCAGAAAGAATATTAACAATGTTTATTTTCATTATTTAGATACTTCCATTGAGCTGCCGTCTGTTGTCCAGAACTAATTAAATTTCTGGTGCCAGAAATAGAAGCAGGAGTTTTTACCTTCTATTATTTTTTTATATTAGTTCTGCTAGTTTGCTGTGATGTTTTTAGCACAGAGAGACTATCTAGTGGAATCTTTCTTCATTTAGCACAGAGGTTTCTTCTCAAATTACTTTCTGGGCTTCACCAATGAGTAAAACTAGAAATAGAACAGGCCTGAGAGGTGTCTTTTAAGGATTTGCTGGTGAGAATTAGTGTCCTATTAATTTCTTCTGTAAATAAATGCTGCAAATTATCAAGTGTTGCTTGTGTGTTTTAATTTGAATTCCTGTATGCCCCTGTCACTGGCTGGCTGACTCACCAGATGGAGCTGTAGGCTTGATGTTCTTCCCTGGAGTCATCACTGAGTCCCTGTGCTGCTGCTGTGGGAATCCAGTGTATTCCTATCACTGGAAAAGGCAGATCAATCCCCAGAATGATTTATCAGTCTCTGGTAGGAGAATAATAGAACCTGTTTATTTTGGCTGTTTGCAAGAGATCACATCTCAGCATTCAGCCTGTTCTACTAACTCTGGGTATGTGACATTGCAGAATTCTTCTGAGACAGCTAAAGGTTGATTGGGAAAGGCTGCATCATGAAAAAAAATAAAAACAAAACCAAAACAACTGTTTGAGAAGCAAATTCTTGATCATGTCAAAAACTGAATGTGTTTGGCAGAGTGTGAAGTTTGAGCCATTGTCCAAGAACTCCGCTTTGGGCTTGGATCATGAGCAGAGCCCCTCTGGCCCAGATGTGGGCAGAGTGAGCACTCGAAGCTGCTTTAGATGTGTCTGCACTGTAGTGCTGCAATGCCAGTGTTCCAGGACAGATGCTGAGTTCAGAAAGCAGCAGCAATGGATTCAGGTTAAGAATGTGATGCCAATAAACTCCTTGTACCTGCTCCCCTGATGTGTCTGCTTCCTTCTGGAACAGTGCCCTGGTTAGGGCTGAGACAGGGTTGATTTTATTCCAGTGTCTGCTCGGGGCCTGTCTTGCTTTGTGCTGATCTTACAGAGATGTTTTGTCACTGCTGAGCACGACTGACAGAGCTGAGGCCGTTTCTGGGGAGGGGCTGGGGTGACACTGAGCCCTGGGCCAGATGGACACCCCAGAGCATTTGGCTCCCTGCTCAGCACACAAAGCCTGCAGTGGGCTGGGAGTCCTCCCAAGAACAGCCCCACGTGGGGTCCTGCTCACCCAAAGGTGGCTGAACACACAGGAGGAATTCATTCCTCTCTTTGCTTTGCTGGCATCCATGGCTTTTGCTTTTCCTATTAAAAGGTTTTTATCTCAACCCAGGAGCTTTTACCCTTGGGATCCTGTCCCCAGTCCTGCCTGGTGGGGACTGAGGCAGTGTGGGTTTGGTTCCTGGCTGTGGGCAAACCTCAGCACGTGATTGAAGGTGGTGTTTTATAGCTCAGAAAAAATCAGCTCTGAATGTAAGAGTTCAGTGTCAGTCCCACCCTGGCACTGAGGGCTCATTCTGAAAACACTCTATCCTTGATATCTCTTTTTGTTTTTCCTGGGCTTCATTAACAGTACAAAATTCAATTTTTTTTGTGGGGGGCTGCAGCACAGACCACGTTGCTTTGCTGCAGAAAGGACTGAGCAGGCAAGCAGCTACAGGGTGTGAAATAATGTTTTTGTAGTTAAGGAATCTGAATGTCTGTGAGATTGGAGTTCTTTCCTGGCATCTACTGGGCTGCCCTCCTAACTTATGAACAAAAGGTTTTAAGCCACAGGCTAAATATAACTTCTGATTTTTACATTCAGAATTTTTTAAAATTATTTTTCCAAGTGGGTTATACAGATAAATGTTAAGACAGTTAATATAGGGTCTTGTTTAAGTACTTAACTGGAGGTACATCAAGAAAATATTTATGTTTTATGTGGCAGTTGATTACTCTGAATGAGATTCTCTCTAGTAGGCCTGCACTGACAATGATAGCTTTTGGAAATATTCTTTAGGCAAATATTACATGAAAATAAATTAACAGAAACTGAGCTTTGGTGGATACACCCAATTCTGAAGGCATTCAAAAGGGCAGTAAATAGGTACCAAGGATTCAGTGATTACCAGGCCTCACTTTGTTCTGCTCTCCTGTCCTGCCTTTCAGCTCTGTGCTGCCACAAGCTGAGATGTCACTTTGGACAAGGTCTCTCACATGGTGCTATTCCTATCTGAAAAAATCATACCAAAATCTTTGTTTATTTCCTGGTCCTTCAGGACTTCAAGTCCTTCATGATTTGTTCCGTTTGCTCTAAGCCAAAAACAGATTTACTTGTAAGTAAGCAAAATTATGCTTAGAAGAACATTAGCAATAGTTGGGAGTTTGGTTTTCCTGTATCTTTGAGACCATCATTAACTGCTTTGACAAAAGGAGGAAGTTAATGAAAGATAATCAGTGCCACTGATGATGATGATGATGGTGATTATAGAGAAAAAAGAATCAGCATATTGGAGGCAAATTATTTGACAACAGTCTGTCTTAAAGACTGCATTAAGAATATATCCTGGCTGACTGAGGAGAAAGAAAATCTTGTAGAAAGAAAAGAGTGTGTTGTGTTCCTCCATAAAATCAGTAATTTCTGTGATGGTTGGATGCCTCAGGTGTGGGCTGGAGGAAAGGAGGAAGGGGAACTGACAGTAAGGGCACTCTGTTGTATGAAACTCAATGCATGGTTTCTTTTAGACATTCTTTGGAAAGGAGAGCCCTGCTGAGAATGCTGATTTCTCATTCTGGGCTGAGCAAAAGGCCAGGAAGGAAAGCACCTCACAGTGCATTGCAGATGCTCCTGCTTGAGGAAAGGCTCATTGCAGAGAGCAGGAGTGCTGAGCTCAGAGCCAAGGTGCACCTGCTGCCTGTGTCTGTCTGTGTCTGTGTGTCTGTGTGTCTGTCTGTGTGTCTGTGTGTCTGTCTGTGTGTCTGTGTGTCTGTGTCTGTGTCTGTGTGTGTGTGTGTCTGTCTGTGTGTCTGTCTCTGTGGGTCTGTCTGTGGGTCTGTCTGTGTGTGTGTGTGTCTGTGTCTTTGTGTCTGTCTGTGTGTCTCTGTCTGTGTGTCTGTCTGTGTGTCTGTCTGTCTGTCTGTCTGTCTGTGTGTCTGGGTCTGTGTGTCTGTCTGTGTGTGTGTGTCTCGGTCTGTGTGTCTGTCTGTGTCTCTGTGTCTCTGTGTGTCTGTGTGTGTGTGTCTGTGTCTGTGTCTGTATGTCTGTGTCTGTCTGTCTGTGTCTGTATGTCCCTGGAGGGGTGAGATGTCCCCAGGTCGTTGCTGCTGTTCCTCACCCAGGGCACACCAATGCAGAGACACCCACATGGCAAATTTGGTGTCACCTCCTGTCTGTACCCGATCAGGGGAATTGTCAGGGTGGAATGCAGGCCATCCTGAGTCCTGCAGCCATAGGGAAAAGTCTGACAGAATAATTTTTGAGACTCTTCTACAGGAAATATTTTCATGAGAAAGTCTGTGACAAGCTTGCAGTAGCAAACACTTTGTTTTCAGTAGCTGTGACAAGCTCAGTGTGGTATCTTAACCTTCCTAAAGGCTGAGATGCTTTCTGATTAATGTACTTAAACATTTGCAAACCACTTGAAAGTTTATGTGCCCTTGAGATACAGAAATAATTATATTTTCACCACTATCATCTTGTTTTTGCAAGGAAGAATACAATAGATGAGGGTTTAAAACATGATATATTATTAATCTTAGCTATAAATGCCCTAGCCCTAAAGTCATCAGTTCTCTCTTTTTGTTGGTGAGATCATGACTGGAAATCAGTCTGGCCATGTTCTTGTGTTCAAAATAAGCAATTGTCCTGTATTGAGCACTTCAGCAGAACAATGTCAGCAGAAATAGCAGTATGCAATGAGTTTAAAGCAAATGCAAACGTGTTGCATGGGTTTTTTTCCAAGAGTTAAAAATGTGAGAAAGAGCATATAGAATGTACAACATTCTGGCTGTTTAAGCTAAAAACCATATCCCAAGTAACTATTTTTAAGGAAAGTAAACACAACAACTTCTCCTATTAAAATTAAGCTCTTCCCTGTTTCTTCCAGTATATTTGTGAAACAAAATGTAAAGCTCCTTGTTTTGGAAAGGGAAAAAATAAAACTACTCTAACCATAATAATTTCTCAGTAGCAGAACTACTGAGCTACAGTTTCTAGATTTACTTGCTTCATACAGCAAGCAAAGGGAAGAGGAATAACAACAGCAAAAGTAAAAAGTCTGAAAAACCTTTGGAAAAGACAATAGGCAGAGTTTCAAATATGGATGGAGGCAGAAGCAGGTTTTAATTATACTATTGTTAGAAAAAAACTGCAGAAAGGCTTGTCAGGTTGCAATTCATCGTAGTCTTGTCTATCACCATTTGTTGCCAGGCTCAAAAATTAGGTGAATATGAGAAGTTTTTGCTTAAAAGTTGTAAAATATTGTCACCAGCCCACCCCCACACGCCCATTTTATTTCACACTGACAAAAGCTGAGATGAATGAGTTGTCTGGCCCTTCCCACTTTGTATAGTCATTGGCTGGCTTGGTTCTAAAAAGGATTTTAAAAAGGGGAATAATGTGCCTTTGCCTGGGATCTGAGAGTGTCAGGGTGCTGAAAAGCTGATCTGTGAGCTGCCACCATGCAGATCTCCTGGGCTGTGTGCACTGTCTGTGTCGTGACACAAATCACATTTCAGTCTGGGGAAGGGTGGCAGATGTTTAAAAATGATGCCACAGAAATCATTCCTGAGATCACTGAAAATACAGAAACGCCGATGGAGCCAACTTTCAGCAACAACAACACAATGAACCAGGCAAAACATGGAGGAAGACACATGCAGCAAACTCCAGAGCTTAACGGTAAGGAAAATATCATTATTGCTGGTTTGGGTCATAGCAGACAATTTGGGAAAGAATACTTGTTATCATATATATTTGTTTGTTAACACTTTTAGGTGTGGCCCAACTGCTTTAAGTGACAGGGATTTACCCTTCTGCTGCAGAAGTATAAACATTAGAAAGAATATATTGGAGTTTGCTGATGCAAACATCATCTCTGTGTTAACTTTGCTGCTCTGCCCAGCTGCTCTCTGCAGACAACTCCAGTACATAAAATCTGTAGCAGATATTACTTAACTCTTCTCTGTGTTTTGTGAGGAAATCTCACAAGTCATCTTTCCCTCTTTAATAGGATGGAGGAATAGGTTGACAGTGGAGACAATTAATATAAATTCTTAATATTTAGGAACATCCACAGCAGTTGTGACTAAAATCTCACATCAAAAGTGGCACACTGAGGTTGTGTTCAGCTATTTGAGAGAAGTGCTGCTCACTGTCCTTTACTAACAGACTGAATTTCAGTCAGGTTCCAGCAGCCAAAAATGCTTCAAGATACATCATCCCTGCATTGACCAAATGTCTTTAGCAGTGATGAAAGACACAATCCTTTGGAGGAGAGGCAGAAGAGGGAAAGCTAATGCCAGACAGAGAAAGATAGCTTCAAAAAAGTTTTCCACTGGAAAATGGGGCAAGTTTGGTCCTCCATACCCACAGCATAAAGCACAGAGCAGCACAGCAACAAATCAAACCTAGAGTTTCCACTGTTGAGCATTGCAGGTCTCAGCCAGCCTCCTTTTTCTGGGGACAACTGGAAGGCAATTGGGAATTTCTGCTGCAGGTGTCAGTCAAGGCATTGAAAACTATAGGGTTAATCATATTTTAAAAGAAAGGAAAAAAAGAATTAATGCTTTTGAGAGTGTGACTTTAAAGGTTCTTAAATTTCTCAGAGGGGGAGCACTCTGTTCCTCCCAGGCAGCCCCACCAACCCCCAGGGCAGAGCAGGTTGATTTTCTTGTCGTGTCTCAATACCTTCATTTTTTAGCCTTTCTTACTACTCTGACATCAGCTGGGAACCTGCCCCACTGATCTGTGCCCCACTGACATTTTTTGAAGTAAAAAGGAAATTAACTTAAGAAATCAAAGGAGGAGGAGATTGGGCACTTGTTTCAGATACACAAGGCTCTTGCATATTTATTTTGGCATCTTTAGCCTAAAAAATAAAAATTATGATCCAAAGTGGCCAGAGCTTTCTGGAACATGCACCAGACCATGAGTGATTCTGCACCTGCACACCTGCAGGACAGGTCAGAGTATCACTTACAGAGCTGAGGCAAATGCCTGTGTATTTAACAGCCTGTGCATTATGGAGGTAAATACACATTATTCAACTCATTTTTTATTTACAAACAGACTAAATTTTCTTAGCTGCTTAGGGAACTTGGGAGTATTAGACTGAGGGCAGGTGGAGTTCAGTTGCCAGTATTTTTGTCACAGTTGACAAGGATTGTTTAATTTCTTTAGTGCACTCCTTCAAACTTCTAATAATTTAAATCTTGCAAGCTGTACTTGGAAAAATATAAATCTCAGCACTAAAAGTCCTGTTTCTGTACTTCACAGGAAAACCAAAAATGAAAATATCTGTACAAATACTGTTCTGTCACTAATGATTCAGGGTCAGAATTCTCTTTTGCTGAACTAAATTTTGTACACAGTGAGGAGAATGGGTCTAACAGACACAACCTTCTCTGTGAGGTGACTTTTGAAGGCTTCCACCACAAGAAGTGTTCCTGGTTAAAACTGTCCTTTTGACTAAGAGAAGAACATGAATATGTGTTTGTCTAGATCAAGTTATTTGATAAACATTTAAAAATCAAATTTTGTGTCTTCCCAACAAGGCAATTAACCAAGCATGTAACTTGGGAAAAGAGACACTTTTGGGAAAAGTTATGTTCCTACAATTGGAAAGTTTCTAAATACTTAATGCTAAAAAACCTTGTATTTTCTAATGCTTCATTTGCCTATAGTTATCCATTGAGAAAAAGGAGAGGAAAAAATCTGTAATAGCAAGAAGATGCCTCTAGCTGAGGGAAACTCTGTGGAACATTTGGAATTGTCACAGAGAGTAGCAAACTTGGAAAAGCTGGTGCCTGGAGAGTGGGAATTCTTTAATGCTTTTATTACCTGTGATTTCTCTAACCTGGAGCACATTATGCAAGCTAAAAATCACTTAAGGAACACTTTTTTTGTTGCAAAATAATTTAAATCTGAAATCAATAGAGTTAAAGTAGAGCAGTGGAGGAAGGTGTTGCCCACAGGTAAATGAAGCAGGAGAATATTGGCCAAAATTCCCAGCAGCTGCTGGGGCTGAACTTCAGCAGCTCCATTTCCCCACTGCCCAGCACTGACATGAAATGGACCCGGTGGATTTTATTCATCAATTTGTACATTTTTATTCATCAATTTGTACATTGTTATTCATCAATTTGTACATTATTATTCAAGGGTCCCACAGCTGGAGTAGCCAAAGAGTCAGGAGCTGCAGGAGTGACCCTTTGGAGGTATTTCTCCTAAAATCTGCTCTTCAAGGCATTCAGTTGTGTCTAACTCAGAGAGAGAACTGCAACAGGAGCTGTGGTGGTTTGACACTCACCCAACACCACAAAAGCCACTTGGTCACCCTCCCCTGCCACAGCTGGGCAGAGGAGAGAAAAATTAACCAAAAAATCTATCAGATTATAGCACTGATGGTGTGATCAGAGAATGAGATAAACTGAGATAGCTGGAGGTAGCTGGAGGTTCATGAGCTGAGATAAGGACCAGGAGCAAAACACCCCAAGGGCAAAACAGGCTCAGCTTAGAGGTACAAAGTGAGTTCATTTTAGCAAAATCACAGGAGAATAATGAGAAATAAAACAAACCCTTACAAACAGCTGTATTCCCCAAACTCATCCCACCGACAGCACAGGGAGAGAGGGTGTGGGGGGTTTGTTCAGTGGCAGAGAAAGCAGCCAGGAATTGAGGAATTCATGGGAATTAAGGGGAATTGACAGGAATTGACAGGAATTCACGGGAATTGACAGGAATTAATGGGAATTAAGGGGAATTGACAGGAATTAATGGGAATTAAGGGGAATTAATGGGAATTTACAGGAATTAACAGGAATTAAGGGGAATTGACAGGAATTGACAGGAATTGACAGGAATTGACAGGAATGAAGGAGAATTAATGGGAATTGACAGGAATTCACAGGAATTGACAGGAATTAAGGAGAATTAATGGGAATTGACAGGAATTCATGGGAATTAACAGGAATTGACAGAAATTAAGGAGAATTCACGGGAATTCACAGGAATTGACAGGAATTAAGGAGAATTAATGGGAATTGACAGAAATTAGCAGAAATTGACAGGAATTGACATGAATTCGCAGGAATTGACAGGAATTGATAGGAATTCACAGGAATTCACAGGAATTAACAGGATTCCCAGCAATTAACGTGTTCTCCTCCGCAGACGCCTCCGAGTTCAGCTGCCGGGAGATGCGCACCACGCGCTTCGTGTCGGACGGGCCGTGCCGCAGCCTCAAGCCCGTCAAGGAGCTGCTCTGCTCCGGCCACTGCGAGCCCTCGCACCTCCTGCCCAACTCCATCGGCCGCGGCAAATGGTGGCGGCAGAGCTCCCTGGATTATCGCTGCATCCCCGCCCACACCCGCACCCAGCGCGTCCTCATGGCCTGTCCCGAGCAGGAGACTCGGACTTATAAATTCCGAGCGGCCACGTCCTGCAAGTGCAAGCGCTACACCCGCTACCACAACCAGTCCGAGCTCAAGGACTTCGGCAAGGAGACGGCCCGGCCCCAGAAGAACAAGAAGCCCCATCTGTCCAGGGCCAGGAGTGCCAAATCCAACCAGCACGAGCTAGAAAATGCTTATTAGGAGGTGGCTCCGGGTGACACGGACTAGCAGCTCGGGATGTTTTGTAAACCATCAAAAGGCACTCAGAGGTCACAGCATGAGGTTCTGACTGCAGTAGGTTCCAATTCCTTCTGCTAAGCTGGGTCCAAGGCTCACATAGGCAAAATCGGTCAGATTATAGCACTTATGGTCTGATAAGAGAATGAGATAAGGCGAGCTGGAGGAACCCTTGGAGGTTCACAGGAGTTTGTGTGTCCTGTTCGAGTAGGGAGCAGAGGAAAGTGAAGCTGTTGTGGTGACAATCACGCTTTGCTAGAAATCATTCACTCACTCTACGTGCAAAGAATATTGAGATCCCTTTCCCAGACAATGATGCAGGACAAGCTGGCAATTTGGGAAGCACCAGGAGGGTTGGCACTCTCTGAAGGAGCCATAGAAAGCTGGGGGTAGCAGGGATTTCGGGTTATGGTGAATGAAGTCAAATTGTTGGGAAATTAACACTCTTTCACCATATCCTCGTGCACCAGGTGTTCCCTCTCAAACACAGAAATCAAAATATGACACTAGTGTTCTCAAAGCAGAAGTAAAAGTGTGACAAATCTATTTCATACTTTAAATTAAAAGATTATGAGGTCAACAGATTCAAAAGAGATTTGCCCACTAATATTGATTTAGGAGCAATGATTTGTTTTAGGGACAACTCAACAAATTCTCCCAAGTGGAGCAGATTTATGAAAGGGATGCTCCTCTCAAACCAGATAACCTCACTGATGTTTGTCCTGTAAACAGCTAACAATATACAGAGTTTAACATAGACACTGATTATTCCTTATTTCCTAGAGCATGTTTGATTTTAATATCAGCTTAGATAAGTCCATTTACATTTTCTATTCTGTAGAGTTTGGATTATCTGGCCACACACTCTGTAGCACTAAAACTGAGCAAACCAAGCTCTGTGAGTAAGGTGGTGGTTCTGCATTAAAAGTGAGCCTCTGCTAAGTCATTAAATTCTCTGGAAAAGTCTTTAGTATTTGCAGCTTTGATAAGTCTTTAGTGTGGCACCAGCTTTCCTTTACTTTGCTTCTCAACATTCAGATTAATGTTTGTGTTTTTACATTAAGGAATATTGTTAGAAAGTGAATTGTCACTTACTGTATACATCCTGTAGAATTTATGCTGAAATCATATAAACTGTGGAAATCTGCAATGTTGGTAGATTTTTCAGTTATTTTATGTGGGACCAGAACCTAGAGAGAAAAGGTATCATTTCAGAGAGTGAATTACGTATTTATTTTTTCCTCAGAAATTATTTATGCAATGTTTTAACTTGTAGAGAATGAGAATACTGCTTTAAAAATATTAGTCTGTTCTTTTTAATTTTAAATACATTGTTAATAAAGTAGAAACTATGATTAATTATAGAAAGACTCCTTGATTTTCAGCTACAGCATAAAGTTGATTTCCTGCAAAGCCAAGGATTTGCAGAACAGTCAGAGTGTCAACTCCAGTTTCTGAGATGAAAATGTTGAGATCCTTAATTGTAACAACCCACACATCCATAAAGAAACTCCATCCTGGAAGTCATTTGTAGTACAGGAGTGGAGTAGCTCAGAATTATTTCTATATTCTCATTTCTGCTTCCCCTGGAGGAGTGACATTTCCTGATTTGTAAGTGCACAACCAGATAAAGCTACCAAAGGAAACAATAAATCTCTGAACTGTCAATCAAGATTTATTGATTTAAATCTGATTGCTTGAAATTTCTTTCATTAAAAAAAAACAAACAAAAAAAAATAACCAAGTGTGAAATTCCCTTGCAAGTGCTGCCAAGCAGCAGTTTAAAACTTTTACAATTTGGTATTGTAGACCTATGCTCATTTTCATTTGGACTTTAGGAAACATTTTTCAATAAAGTCAGAGAAAACTGAGCTTGGACTCACAGAGCTTGATATATGGTATAAAAACCCAAAAGAAACCATTCTCACAACTGTCATAACATTTTCCAGACTTATCTTTGACTTCATGAATTTGACACTTGGGGCTCAATTTTCAGAATTCACTATGAGCACCTGAAAGTGCTGCTGAAGTGGGAAAAGCAGTTCAGTTCTCTGGAAAGCTGTTCCACAGTCTCACAAGCATCTAAAGTCACTGGGATATTATATATATATAATTTTTTTTAATATTGATTATGATTAGCCAGTGAAAGAGACTTGTTCCACTTCATATCAGACTGGGTTTCAGGCTATTCAGAAGCACCAGGCCTGCTTCAGGTGAACCAGAAATGTCTTTCTCCCAAATATTTCACCTGGAAAAGGTCCTCTTCCCCCAAAAAATGTGTTCTGCCATAGATTCTTATCTACCAAAAGTGCCAGTGTTTCCTGCTGTTTAACTGCCCCTCAGAATCTCACATTTTTCTGATTCACAATAGAAGGATTCATTCTTTGTGAGTTGTAAAAGCTTTTACAAGAATCCCAGTGGCTGAGAGGTCCTGGGGCACTTTCAGTGCTGTTTCCTCTCAAAACCCATTGTGTTTGCAGTGACCTCTCCCTGGTTTTACCATAGGTTAAAGGAGGATGAGATGAGCAGTCTGCAGATCAGATTTGTCTTCTGTAACCTTATTCCTGAACCAGACACCTGCAGCCACCACTTCTGCAATTTGTGTTATCAGGAGAGGAATAGGAAACAGTAGTGGTTTTGCTAAAAGCAAAATCAAAATATAGGATGTTTCAGAGGTAGATTGCAACATT
Organism: Petroica traversi; assembly: GCA_025920805.1. Taxonomy (NCBI): domain Eukaryota; kingdom Metazoa; phylum Chordata; class Aves; order Passeriformes; family Petroicidae; genus Petroica; species Petroica traversi. The sequence goes on along the minus strand of JAHLSL010000081.1, from coordinate 228,824 downwards.
TTCCTCCACCCCCACATCCATGTGGGCTCTTTTCAGATAGAGAATTTGGGATTGTTTATTTATTTGTTTGTTTGTTTATTTTTGCAGTCACCCTCTATTTTTTTAACCTATAATACAGGAGATGTCAAATATGATCTGAGAGGAGATAGCAGCCCTAACTGTGGGTTGGAGAAAGTGTCTGTAGGGAATTTGAGTTTCTCTTTTACACAGAATTAGATACTTTCAGTTCTTTTCAAAGAATGGACAGTGAACTGCCATGTGCTCCCTTTTTTCTTCAGAACTGCAAACTCTTCAAACAAGAGTGAATGCCTTCCTTGTCATTTTTGCAATAAAATAGCACAATTGTGCATCATTGAGGTGCTGCTGAGGTAAAGTAGTAACAGGTCCCTGCTTTTACCTGCCCTTGGCTGGAGCTGCCTCTCAGAACTGAACAATTGCCAGTCCTCAGGAAAGCAAAGTCACTTTTTTCAGTCAGAGCTCAGAATTTCTCCAAATCTGCTTTCCCCCCCATTTTTATTCCCAACAATTTGTGGAAAAAATTAGGTGTAGACTGTGGCACATTCCCTACAATGTACTCACTGGCTTATAATAGTCAGTGTGCCTGCTTCATTTCTTTTTCTGGCAAAAATACAATTCTGCTCTTACTCAGAGAAAAATAAACCTACCAGCAGAAGGATGAGTCTGCTGGGTTTCACAAGGCCCCAAAGATTTTGCATGAGATTCATCTTTTTAATTAGAAATTGCACAATGAAGAGCAGAACTTTATCCAGTGAGCTCCTAGGCCCAGAAAACACATCTCATGTGTGTCCTGCAAGTGTGGTTGAAAAAGTCAGCGTTGTAAAATACAGAAGGAATAAACATGTATTTTTTTAGCCATATGACATCAACTTATAATTAGCTTGTTTCACTCAAATTAGTGCAGCATATGGGCACACAGAACAACTTTTCTATAATAAACAGCCTGGAAAGCCTTAAATTATCACATAACATATTTCTGTGTAGCTGGAGCTTGGATTGAACACACTGTGCAGCTGTAACCTGAAATTTGATAAACTGGAACTCCCCTTGGCAGGCCAGTAATGGAAGTCCACTTTTAAAATAACTCAGCATTTCAAATAAAGGCAGAACTTGCAGCACATGCAGCCAGTGTTATTTGGTCACACAGAGCAGTGCAGCTGCTCCCTTTGCAGTTCTACAGCCATTAAAGGACAATGCAGCACAAAGTTTTTTCAAGGGATTGACATTTCTCTTCTCTTCCCAGAATTGTGGAAAAAGTTTTAACACTGAAGGTTGGAGAGTCAAGCAGCAGAATTTCATGGACAAGGCCCATGATGCCTTGTTGCCATTTCACTGAATTGGGAATATGGGGCTTTGCTGTGGTTTTTTTATATTAATCACCAAAATGGATTTTTCTCTGGCTGGAGTATAACAAACACAGTGTGACTGAAAACCAAAGGGAGGAAATAGTGCTGATTCTTCTGTCTCTCTTAACCACTCCTGACGCTGTATCCTGAACTGGTTATTGCTTTCAATCCAAAAAGCTTTCACTGTTCTTTTATGAGGACAAGTTCTTACCATAAAAAGAGGATAATAAACCTAATCAATAAAATCTGAGCAGAGGTAAAGCTCATCAGCACACGCCCTGCTAATTCTAAAGTACAACAAACACCAAGAGAACCTTCAAACCATCTCCCCTTTACCATATCACAGTGTTCAGACAAATGGAACATTTCCAGGGATGGGGCAGCCACAGCTTCACTGGGCAACCTGTGCCAGGGCCTCTCCACCATCCCAGTGCAGAATTTCCTCCTAAAATCCAACCCTCCTCCAGTTTCAAACCACTGGCCCTCAATCTATTCAGGTGTTGGAAGTCTGCTCTAGGTTCTTCTGGAGCCAGAAAATCCATTTTAGCCCTCCCATGTGAGGCAGTGTGTGATGTCAGTCAGGGGTTTTTGCCCCATTTTGGCCACTCAGATTACAACTGATACCCATGGGCCTGTCAGGACACTCAGGAACTCACACTTTAGACTGAAATAGTGAATTTTCTTATGAACCTGTGAACTGGTCTGTTGTTGGAGTCCATAAGGGTAAAACCAGCATTTTCATCTCAAAGGGGAGCAGCCCTAAGTCCTTGACTGAGTCCTGAGTCCCAAATCCTTTCCTGAGTCCCAAATCCAAAGTCTTGCATGTCCCCAGACTCCCACACCAGGCTGTTTGCAGTATTAACCCTAAGGCTCCAGCTTTCTAGCCCATGGCTTTCCAGGCAATTTAAATATATTCTTCAACCAAGGAATAAAATATTTATTTCAAGGTTATCAAGCCCCTAAATTAAACAGACATCATTATCACTCCACCAACAATTTAATGCTTGTAGCACGAGGTTATTTCAATTAAGAAAACAGCTCAGCTCTGGCTAAATAAATAAGTGATGTCATTCTTCATTCAGACCTCCAGATTCTTTGGTGTACAAACTTCCCTTAGGAGAGGCTTTGGGACACGGTGGCTCCTCTGAGACTATTTCCATCTCTCAATTTCTCTAATCTCTTCTTCCTTCCTTCCTCCTGCCTATTTCCTTCCCTTTCACTATAAACTGGCCAGTGTTTAACTCTAATGCTTCCAGTCTGCCCAACGTGCTTTTAGAATTGGGTGGTTGTTGGTTTGTTGTTTCGTTGGGGTTTTTTTTATAACCAGAAATAAGGCTTAATTTAAGGTAATTACTCTCCCATTTGGAGAGTTTTGCTATTTGCAGGGCCTTATTTTTTTCCCCCTAGTCAAATTAGCAGGAGAAGTTAGTTTTAAAAGTGATAGTTTTCTCCTAAAATTGTTCTTCAGATTAAGGGTGGCACTCAAAACCAGAAACTTCTCACTCAGGTTGCATTCCTGCATGTCTAGAAACAAAAGTGCTATCAGGAAATTATTGAGGGGAGGAAGAGGACAAATAGTGACAACGACTTCCAGGGAAATATGGGTGTATTTAAGCCTGATCACCAATTAGTATGGCTTCCAAATAAATTAATCTTCAAATCAGAGGTGTCAGAGTCCTCCTAGGAGTCAGAAATTTGAAAAGATAATTTTTTTCTAGAATCAGCTTCTTTCAGTAACATCTCTAATATGGCATTGGGAGCTCACAATCAGTCATGAGGATGGAACTTGCAGTGGAACAACAGGAATGTGGAATGAAGTGTTAATAAACACAAATATTCAGTGGAGCACTGCCCATTGATAGGAATGAGTGAATGGGATGTCCTTACTGGGAAAACTGGCATAATCTCAGAATTCAAGCATCAAATCCTCAAACAGATCCTTTTCTCCTGTTTGGAATGCTGTCTGTCTAACCTGTAAGGATTTTAACAAGTTTTTCATTCTTTCGGGGGTTTGGAACCTCCAAGGGGCCATTGGATTTGTGTGTAGCTGGTTTGTAGCACAGTCTGAGCTGACAATTTGCTCTGAACAATAAACTCAGCCCACATCCAGTTTGCTTTTCAGCTACACAGCCCTCAAATCTGTAATTCAGGTTTGGTCAGCAGTGCCATCACTCTGTGTTTACTGAAAAATACCAATATTATCCCGAAATATGTGTTACATATATCAAAGGACCTTTAATTTACTTGCACTTCTCTGCAAAGAGTGGAAATACAAATTCTAATATATTATTTAGAATGACCCGTTCTAAAGTAGAATGACCCATGTCAAAGGGAATTCATGCAAATGTTTTTTATGGGTGGCCTTTGGGGAAATGACAGGTATGGTAAAACTTATTTGGGATGGCTGTTCAGGGAGACCTCACACACAAGTCTGGTGAAAGGTTGGTCTAGAAAACTTTAAACATTTTAAAAATTTAAAAAAAAAAGAAAAACAAAAAGAGGGTCATGCCCAAGAGATAACTGAGACTGATATGGGTTTCAGTGGAGCTGTACTGCTTTTTGACACTTGGATCCTAAGACAGTATTTAAAGGACAATCACCCAGACTGCATTCATGCAGTTTGAAAAAGGATCTTCTACCTATGAAAGGCCAAAAAAGCCAAACTGATCAGAACAAACACATTGAACAGTAACAACAGGAGTCTTCACATTGCAGCATTAACATTAAATCAGTTAATTTTCAAAAACTTCACTCTGAGTTTCTGGCCAGTGTCTAGACACAGTTAGCTCCAAGTGTACATAAAGGATATAGATGTGAAAGAAAGAAATGAAAGTAGAATAGGATAAATGTATTGCAATTGTGTGGCAATGTATTTGTTAAGGAAGAAAAGCAGTCAGAATATTGACAAATCAAAAAAGCTGAAATAGAGTCTGAGTTACTCAGTCCATTTTGTCTGACTGACCAAAGCCTTGAGTCCTGTGCATGCTTGGTGTTTTGTGCCCTGAATTACAATATCTGGCAAGAAAAAAATTGGGTTTTGTCTTTGATCCTCAGTTAAAGCAGACTGAGAAAATCCCTTCATAATTGGTTAATAGTTCACAGGGCTAAAATTGTTGTTGTAGCACAATCTGTGGGAACAACACAGGAGAAACATTTCCTGCAGAAAGAATGCTGAAGTTTAATTACTACACATCACACAAGGGAGAATTTCAATTTTTAGGGCCCTGTGTTCAGGCAGTTACTAGGTAGCCAGCCTGTAGTGGAATATTGATGCTTTGGTCTAATCTCTGCTGTGCCAGAGAACAGTGGAGGGGCCTCATTCTCATGATGGGGTAGGAGGAATGCTGGACATTTCTTAGGTCTTATCCTCATGTACATGGCTATGGCAGGCAGTTTAATTAATAACTGTTGACATCTTGTCATTTATCATTACCCAAACAGGAGGTGAGGACCCTTCCATGTGCATGCTGTACAAATAAATTAAAGTTCTCCCCCAGTCTCACGGGTTTGCTGCTGTCACTCACTCGTGTTGTCCTTCCTGCAGTTCAAAGAATTGCATCTTATCTTGCTCCCAGGGCTGGGCAGCTATTTGTGTCCTGTAAAACAAAAGCACATGCAGGCCTGCTGGATAATCAGTAAATATTGCTGCAGAGAATTATTTATTATATAAATTATTGAGTTCACCATGAAACGTTTACCACTAGTTTTAAATGTACAGAAGGAAGACTGTGTAATGAGCAAAGAAATGAGGAAACACCACAAATAATGATGTCAAAACAAGCTTTTTCACTGACTTCAAATGCCATCAGAGCAGTACCTTGTTTTCATATCACAAAACTAAATACTAAATAGTTCAGGGTAAGTAAATTGCTTGTCCCTCTTTGGAATCACAGGCACAATTCTGCTTAGGAATACTGAGAATGACTCTGGGTAGTGTACAAGATTTTGTTTCCAACAGCCAAGCCTAAAAAACTTTCTGTCTGTGAACACTTTGACTCTTAATAGCAATTTGCAGGAAAAAAAAAACAATTCAAACTAAAATGAGAGAGGTAGTGTGATGGACACACTTGCAAACACAGTCTGGTTTTGGTCAATAAAAATTTTAGATGTGCTTTATCTTGAGGGACACAGCATGCCAGGATTGTATACAGGAAAACAGGAGCCCCACAGATATTGTTATTTAAGTTAAAAAACCCAAAACTGAACTGCATTTACTCTGTACAATACACTGCATTATGAGAAGTTGAACTCCATTTACTCTGTACAATACACTGAATTGTGAGAAGTTTTCCTGTTAATTTGGGATTGCAGACAGAGCTCCCTGTGTCTGTCCAGGACAAATGATGGATCCTCTCTGTTTCACTGTGCAGGCACCTCTGGTGGTGATGGAGCTCAGTGGTGGCTGCTGAAGGGCAGCAGGAAGGGATGGACTCCTGCAGGGACTGCCAGAACCTCCAGGCAGAAAAGGGTGCTGGCTGCCCTTAAAAAATCATTTTAAGCTGCAATTCAGGATTTTTTTAAAGCCACCAGGATTATTCAGGCCACACTTTCACCAGGATGACAGGAAAATTGTGGGATGTGGCAGTGTCACCCTACCAAGTGTCCCTGCTCTGTCCCTTAGACTGCCCTGCAGCACTGGGTAAGGTGTGTTTCTTCCAAAACAGAATTTCATGAAGAGAAGACTTGCTCAAAACCAGCACACAGGTAAATGCAAACAAGAAAATCTTTCATCAGAGCTTGTGAGATCCCCTCATCTACAATGTCACAAAAAGCAGCAGGCATGAGAGGGAGCAAAGGGAAGACTTGCCCAGGCAGCCTGAGCAGGAGCCCAGGGCAGAGCTGAGGCTCAGCTGGCAGAGCTGGGCTGGGAGTGCATTGCAATAATGTGAGATGTGGTAATTCTGGCCCCTTCTGGCCGCAGAAAATTGCCCTGTTTGGCTGGAGCCAAGCTGAAATAGCACCTTGGGCTTGCATCAGGAAATTACCTCAGAACATACGAAGCCTCAGCCTCTAGGTGATAAGTAAGGGCCCAACAAATTAATCTCATCATCTGCATTCATCTTTGGAGGCTGCTCTGTGCCAGGCCACAGTGTGTGGGCTGCAGCCTATTTTTTTCATTTGTCTAACTGAAATGGGCAGTTTGAGTTACTATGATACAAATGTTCTATTCTGTGCTGTCTGCAGAGTAGATTGTTCATACTGAAATAGGAATTATCATATCATATTTTACAGGCGTGTGGACAAATTATTATGAGCCTTCTTTTGTCCACATATTTTGAATTATACATTGTATAATTCTGGTGAGGAGAATTTATTAACATCCTCACTCTATTTTCCTTTAATGGCAAGCATCTTCATTAATAATTGCAACTTAATTATTTATTATGCCATGCAGAATTCACTCACTTCTACAGTCTATCTCTGAATTGCATTCCTCACTGTATTATTACATCCTTTCAAGATCAAAAATCACATCTAAGTGAAATGGAAAAAAGGACTTGCCTTAGACTCATGATTGGAATTCAGGTATGCTATTCAAAAAAAAGGAAAAAAAAAAGAAAGAAAAATAACACATTACTTCATAGAGAACAATCCACCCTCCATTTCAAAGAAGCACATTTCTTTTTCCAAAATGTATCAATAAATTTTGCTGTCCTCTGACTGTTTCAGCAGCAGAAAGAGCAGCAGAATCACTCCAACTCTCCCTTTTTTCCCTGATACTCACAGTGAGTACTGGAGACACAAGGAAGAGAGAAAGACCTTTATTTTGTCTTTATTCCAACTTTCTTGGGTTCATTTTAGAGACAGCAAATGGAGGATTTGGTGTTTTCTCCAAACCTATTATTTATTTTGAAAACAAAATGCTTTTAGGCTCAGGAAGACCAATTTGAGTACAGAGTTTTTAGACTCTTTGATGAATTTAGGAATATGTGCTCAAGACACAAAGACCCCACAGGTTACTGTGAGAAATAATCATTTTACTGCAATATCAGTCCTTAACTATTAATTTCTAACCCTTGGCAAATTATAAAAATCGTGACAATAACCAGAAAAGAATATATGCAATATCATTCATTCTCCAACTCCTTTTCTTCATTCTGCAAACAGCAGCTAATAATGAATTTAATAAGTCATCCCTGAATGGTGATTACACATGATAAATGTACCAAAAGTGAATTTTCTGTTTGTCTCTACTTTCTAGAAAAGAGAAATTATTCCTCATGGATGAAATCTAAGACATGCAGAGCTGGGAGTACACATGATTTATACTGCTACAAACACATGAATATTTCTGTTGTAAGACTCTATTGCTTTAATTTCTCTCCCCTTTCTATTTGGTAATAGATTCTTACTCCACAAAACCATTAAATCTCTCAAATAAGAACTCCCTGCTGGTGTAAGCCCATGGAAGGAGGCTTCCAAGCAGAAGCCCATGGCAGGTGATATAGAAGAAAAAAGGGATTTTCTTGTGCCAATGGGTTTTGCTGTAGGAGAGAAATTTTGTGGAAGAATTCTTTCTGAAACATTCCCCAATTTCTGTCTCTGGTAGTGTAAGCCACAGCATCCTGTGCAGCTCTGCTGGACAAACACAGAATTATCTGGAATCCAAAGTGAGCTGGAGTCTTTAGATGAACTAACTGCCTACAGTAGCACAGAGCAAATTCCCCAAGAGAAAGATCCTGTGCAGCATTAACTATGTTGGAAACCCAGGAGACTGGAAAATACAGTTATCTATCAGAACTCATGAAAAACCCCAATCTCCCAGTTATCTGAAGGCCTGGGACTGACTCCTATGGTGAGGAGATGATTTTTGGGGAGAGGTAGTTCTTACTCTTGCAAACACAGATTTAAAGTTGGTCAAGTATGAGAAGTTATAAATCAAAGATTTTTTTCTTTTCCTCTATGGTTAAAAGCAGTTTAACACTTTGACTCTAAACTAGGAACAATTCTTCATGTTCTAAAGAAAATGCAGTATGTTCATGCATATTTGGATGGCTAAACAAGTTGAAGCATAAAATGTTCACTATTTCTGCACAATGGGTGAGGAAAAGCTGCTACCTTAAGGGTAAAACAAACAAACAAATTAAAGTGTCCCTTGAAATCTATACACTCAGTATTTAATCCATGAGGATACATAAACCCAACTCATTTATTTATGGCCTTCTAATATTAATGTGATAATAAGGGGGATAGTTATTCCAGCTGTGAAAGTCCAAAACTCTGGGGCACAGAATTCTCCACTTTGGCTATGAGACAATTGCATTTTTGCAAGGAAAGAGGAGAGGTCAGAAGGTGATTTATTCACTGGCCTGTACAAGAGCACAACACTTTGAAATTGTCACTAAAATAACAACTGCAGCTATAGGGGTTAGAATTCAAATATTAGGACAGAAGTTTGATATTTAATTCTCTGGACAAGGGGAATTCAGGTTTAGCTTGTGCTTACCATCCTTTGTTTACACTTTTGTTTGCTAAAATGCCCAGCCCCAGCCTAGGATGGGTCTGGCTTTGTCCTCTGCCTGTTCCCCACTGTGACATCTCAGAAAACAGCAAACTGGTGAATTCACAACGTTTTCTCCTTGCTCAGGATCATGCTGGTAGAACACTCCATTCTCTGCACTGTTCTTCCTGCTGGGTTGGCTCCTGGGAGGGGACCAGGAGAGCCAGAGGTTGGGGACACACCCTCGGGGCTGCTTCTCCTGAATGACAACCCAGCCACTTTGGCTTCAGCAAAAATTCCTGCCTTCAAACCCTAATTACTGTGCTGGCACAGCACTCTGAGTGGTTTCTCTAATTGTTTGTATTTATTTGCAAAGTCTCTGCTGCACAGGGTCCTGTGATAAATATAATTCCACTCATGGCTAATTCGATGCTTTTCTGGGAGGAGAAGGGAGAGTAATTTCATGGTAAACCATAATTACTAGTACAAAAAGTACCTTAATTGCCAATCCAATCGGAGGGAGTAGCTGAGGCTCGAATCAGCCTAATTAGAATTCTACTTATTCATAATAAATAAGTGGTAATTACTAATTGGATCTAGCCTACAGTGTTCTAAAAGTGTGAATTTGATGTCAGCTTGTGTTTAATTTTGGCCATTTCCCACTTGCATGGCACTGACAGTCTGGCACAGAGCTGAACGGAGCAGACATCTGAGGCCTTTAAGTCTCCTGCTGTTGGCTTCTAGTGGCAGAGCAGACAACTTGATAATGCAATTTATCACTGCTGAGTGCTGAGCTCCTGAATATCAAATTCCAGCTGTAGGTGCAACACACAGGCACCTCCAGCTATATGGTAACTCAATCACCCTGTGGAAAAACCCTTTTAGATTTCAGCTCCCTGTTCCTCACCTTTGCTGATGAAACCTCACTCATTCACATGTTAAAAATTTGGGTCATTCATGGCATCTGATGGCTGCCAAATAAAAAAAAAAATAACCATTATTGCAATATACTGATAGCTTGGCTCCAGCTGTTTATCAAATATGTATTTAATCACAAGCATAAATCACACTCTGCATCAAAAGAAGGCTGTAACCAAGCTGGGGGCAGCCTCTCCTCCCAGGCATCAGCAACAGGACAAGAGGACACAGCCTCAAAGCTGCACCAAGGGAGGCCATGAGGAAGAAGCTGGACATTTGGAAGAATTTCTTCCCAGGAAGGGTGATTAGACCTTGGAAGGCCCATGGAGGTGGTGGAGGCACCATCCCTGGAGGTGTTCAACACAGCCTGGCTGTGGCACTATGGTTTAGTTGAGGTGGTGTTGGGTCACAGGCTGCACTGGATGATCTCAGAGGTCTTTTGCAACTTAATTGATTCTGTGATAACAGAAGGATATTCCCACCCTTCTCCTTACATTTTACTGACCTACATAACTGAGATACACTTGTAGGCCCAAAACAGCACTAGCAAGCATAAACAAAGCATCACAGAAGTATTTCCCTCTTATTTTTTTCCTAAGAACTCACTAGTTAGGAATGGGAATATTATGTTAGGCCTAAAAACACATTCTAACTTGTGGCTGACACGTGTTCAGCAGATGTGACGATTAGAACATTTAGTAATAAAAATTCAGTCAAAGATTTTCCATTTCCAGTGAACCTTATCAGTCTACTGCAGTCTTTGTATTATTAATAGGGAACTGAAGATTTGTTAATTACAGCAGGCAGCAGCTTTGTAGCTCAAAGAGTCCCCTAAAAAACAGGGGTAAGAAGCAATTGTGGGAATCAGAACAGAAATCTTATGGCATCACCCTGGTCTTGCATGGTTCTCTCTAATGAGAAAGAGTAATGTCAGCCAGTCAGACTGACTGGCCAAGAGACAAATATCCTCCCCAAACCCCAAATGTCAGGGTTTTCAATCTCTCAGTAGCCCCATATCCTTTATAGTTTAACACAGACTTTAGAATCAGTAGCTCCTCTTTACCCCGTTTTTAGCTTTTTTCACCTTTTTTTATTTATTTTTTTTTTTCAAATTTGAGTCCTTCAGAAATAAATAGAATTCCTTGGGTTTTTTGAGGTTTTTTTTTTAGAACAGCTTCTGTTCTCATAGCTTTTGGGCAAATGCTTCCTTATTTGCTAGAGGGCTTAAGGCCCTGGGAACCCAGCAAGGGGCAAGTGGAGGAGCTGCTCACACTCTTTCTTACCAAGTTAAAAATCACTTTTTCTATCAATCAAACCCTCCATGAGGCCTCCTTCAACTTACAGGCTCCTCACCTTTGTGTTATGATCCTGCCAGTCACTGTCATGGCAACCACAGAGACCATTCCAGCTGAGGAAACTGCTACCTTTTTGGGGTAGCCAGTTGCTTGACACTTTAAAAAATAAAGCATCCACTAGAAAAAAAATTACCTTTTTTTTTTTTAAACATGCATGGAACTAAAAAGAGCAAGACATGTAGTACTCAAGAAAATGTGAAAATCAAACTTTTTTCTCCATAAACCATAAGTGTTGCACCCTGAGTCACAGCAGGAACCATGGTGCCTCACTGTCTTTGAGCAACAAACCACAGGAGTGACAGAATTTGCACAGAATTTTGTTACTCACACACATTTCTCCCACAATAGCAACAGTCCCATGACCAGAAAAAAACTAACATCTCCTCTTACCCCCCAACAACAATCTGGCAAACACACTTATAATTTGCTGTTTGTGTAAATTATAAGCATAAAATAAAAGCAGCTGAGGAAAGAGCCACGAGGCAAGGACTACAAGCAGGGAGAGGGGGAGCATGAATTCAGCAAACCTGTGGAGAGCCTTGGCCCTGCACCCTGCACAAGGCTCAGGGAGTCTGAGAGTGCCCCCACTCCTGAGCTAGCCCTGGTAATATTGCAAAAATGAGTCTTCACACTTCTCTTTTTATAAATCCTGACTTGTCCTGCCTGAAGCCATGATTGCCCTCCTTTGCCATGAGCTGCAGTGTGGGGTGTCTGACCGTGTGTGCTTTTGTTGGCTCTTCACTTCAGCATTGCTCTTTCCTGTGTTTCTCCAGCTGGGAGTTTTCAACGTGCTCAGGTGTGGCTTTTTCACACCAAGGGGCTCCTCACTGCTTTTTCTTGCCCCTTTGCTGGAATCCTGCTCCAGCTCTCAGCTGCATCCCGAGGGTTGGGCAAGCAAATCCTGCCCATGGGGCTGTGGAATCCACTATGGAAAATTCATGGAAATTCACACATTCACCAAGCAATGGGCAGGTGCTACCATTCAGTGATTTTTTTAAAATTATTTTTTGTATAAGCCAAAAGAATAACAGAGGTCCTTGATAAAGCATTTTTATACTTTTAGCCTATATTATTTCACTTTACATATTTATTTCTAAGTGGAAGGAGGGGAGGGAGAATGCACAGTTTTATTTAAACCTCAGCCACAACTTCATAGTTGTTTCTTTACCCAGAATTGCAGGCAGACATCTCCACCTCGTGGTGTGAAAACAAAGCATTCTTAAAAAAAATCCTAAATTGCTATTTTATACAGAGGCAACAGGCTAAAATTACTTTTGTAAACTATTTTCCAAGGCAAACTGTGCTCATCAGCAGCACACTACACAAAAAGTCAGGGAGGAAAAACAGAGGAAAAAAGTTTTTATAGACTATTGGCTACATATAAACCTATACGATGGTGCATCTTGTAACATGAGGATGCTGCATTCAGTTACCCTTTCTGTAGTTAAAGATCCACATCCTGCACAGCATTAACAGTTTTCTATAGCCTTGTAAGTCTTGGAGGAGAGGTCATCAGGCAATGGAGCAAGGAGAATTTGGTTCAAGTTTTTGGCTACAGAGAAACACCTTGAGATGAAGGCCAGCAGGTAAGCTCTGCTCTCACAAGCACACACAGCCTGCAGCCCTCAGGGCTTTATTTCCAGGACACAGCCTGGCAACCTGGTTAGTGTAAATTCACTTTTCATGGGCTGCATAACTTAGAGTGTATGGAAAGCAGTGAAACTGGTGCACTGAAATGGAAACTGTAGTTACACTGCATTTAAAAATGCACCAATAGAGGGAGATCCTCCACCATAACAATTAATTCCTTCACAGCAGGACTTACTGGAAAATAGAATTTAAATTGAACAGAAATAAATCTGTTCTGGTTCTAAGGTTTAATACAACACAAGGTGTTCTGTGGTTTCAGAAGAATTCCCTAACAAAATGATAACTGACTGAACTTTTAATTACTAGATAGGATCACATAGGACACCATTAATACCAGAATTTACTCTGATCTCTTCAAAACTATAAACATTCTGTGACTTCACTCCACATAATAATAACTTTAAAAATGCTTTTATAATTTAGGGGGAAAATTCTATTATAGTTATTCAACACAGGAATGAATTCTGACTCTTCTAAAAATCTTTTACAAAATTTTCATTTAATTGCCTTAAATTTAACTGGCTCCACTGAAAAAGATCACAGAGCTCAAGGACAGAGGCAATGGGTGATCTCTAGAGAAGCAGGGCAGATCTCTTGGCACTGAAGAAATTTAGGATTTGTCAGATAAACCTACAAATGTATTTATTAGGATCTCCAGAAACATGTGGGATTCTTCATACCACAAAATCTCAGAATGAAAATGTTGCCTTCTGCTCTGCCTCAAAACATGTGAAACACACACTGAAGTCTAAGTGTAGATTTGTTAATCCATATCCACAAAAAATGGTTTTAAAAGGATGAGTTCTGTTCCTCTCTGTTCCTTGGGGATGCCATGATTCCTATTTTTTTCACATCATCTGATGAAAAGAACAGGAGAGTTTTGTGATCTGCCAAAAGCTGAGCTAATTTTATATTTTTCAAACTCTTAGCCAGTCAAACTTTTTAACTGTTCCTTTGCTGATCTTACAAAATATTCTTGATTTAATAGAAAGTTTCTGCTGCCTTGGACCTTGTTCAGGACATTCAGCTCTCCATGAAATGGCTACAATAGCATGCACAACATAAAGACGGGGTCGTTAAAAAAAAGATGATTTATCAAAGTTTTTGGCAAGTGGTCTTTCCTGTCTTAAGAATTAATGTTGTAGCTGAGACACTATTTGCTTTTATGACCTTTCAAGGGAAGGATATTCCTCATCTTTACATGGTACTGGGCCTCAAATCCACAAAAAGAACTGCAGGAGGAGACAAGCAGGGAATACAGAAGTTGTGTCTAGACTTGAAGCCAAGATCTTTGCTCCCTTAGCACACAGCTGCTGAAAAACCTGAACATACTTTGTTTCCTGTAATTGCTGTATTTCTATCAACATTATAAATATTTATCTATTTTCATTCATACTCACTTCTAAATAGTAGAGAAAAACCAAAAGACACTGTTTTAAACAAATTGCATAAGGAAATCCAAATTTAGTGAGGACAGATTCAAGGTACAAGAAAAACATGTATGCATTTACCCATCCTTGAATTCATTGTGTGTAATTTCCCATTTTCAATGACAGCAGCACTGTCTTTTTTTTCTTCTTCTTTTTTTTTTCCCCCAGGGTTTCATGTCATTTTTTTAGGAACAAAACATTGTGTAACAGCATAGCAGCTTCCAGCTGGTGGTTTTTCCTTTTAGTATTTCTGCAAACATAAAGCTGGCCCCCTCTTTCTTCTGCTTTTTGCTTCTACTGCTCTCTGACCTAAGATAAATTATCAAGTAAGTGTCTCTTACACTTCTTGATGTTTCCTCTACCTGAAGCAGGATTTCTTTTTTTTTTCCCCACTACTGTGAAGCAATTACATTTAATTAATACCGGAAATATTGACTCAGTGCTAAGGGAAACATTATCATTAAATTAGAAATGCTTGTGGTGGTGATGCCAGCTCCCCATCTGCAGAGCAAGGCACACACTCCATCTCAGTAAGTGGAGCACATTTTAGGTGAAAGTCTTTGGTGCTAAAAGCACTATTTATTCACTTAACTTCAGATTTTCATTTTACTACTTCAGATTGAGGAGCTGGTTGTTTGGCATCTTCTCTTCAGCACTGTTTCTCTGACATTACATATAATTTGGGTTTGAAAACTCCCTAGAAATTGACTGAAAACTTGTTCCTAGAAGTTTAGGGAGAAGAGAGATATCATACAACTGTGACATCACTGTTACAGAATAGCTGCTTTTAAATTTTTTTTTAAGGAGTGCAGACTTTAACTCTTCTTATTCAAATTATCAAAAATCTCATGCTGATTTCCTGCAAATAGAAGCATTTTAAACTCAACTAATTTGTCATATGCCATTACATCACAATTCAAGTAACGTTTCATGACATTTTGTCCAATATCTGTTGTCTTTTAAAGGTGCTCTTTAATCACATAGCTCTTTAACTTCCATTGGTAGGAGATCATTTTTCCCTTCTAGGTACACTGCCTCTATGCTTTACACTCCTTTTATTCTTTTATTCTTTTAGAAAGGCTGAGAAAAGTCTTGAAATTACCGATTTCAATGGCACAGAGCCCATCTTTGGGCCTGGCATTTCCTTCCCAACTCTCCCAGCTGCTGTAGCCCCTTCTCCTCTCCCTCACAGGTGCTTTCTGTGGCTGTCCTTGTCACCCCTTCTCCAGCTCTCCTGTCCTCTGCTGGGTCTGTTCCTTACCTGGGGAAATCCCACAATGGTTTAATGGGATAGAAACTCAAAGATCAATTCTGCCTCCGGGCCTTCAGCTCCTTACGGGAGCGCTCCCCACAAAACCTCACCTCCATCCGCGCCATTTTCTCCATCCATTTCTCAGTGCCTGCCTTAGGAGATGTTGACTTTATGGAGGTTAAAGGTGGCTGCTTCGGCCAACAAATGGGGTTTGGCAGGAGGGGGTGGCTGTTGTTGTTTCAGGAGTGAAGTGTCAGGAAGATGCAGCCCCCGCTGAGGCGCCGAGTGACAGCGGCAGCTGCCGGGGCCTGGAGCCCCGCGGGGCCTGGGGCTCCCACCTCAGGAAAAGCAGCACAGCTCCTTTTCCCACATCTGAACCTGGAGGAATAACAGGGAGAGCCCCATTAGGAAATCAGGGTCAGGAGTGGTTTAAATCAGGTCACAAAGTGGTGTGTGGGAATTCAGTCAGGCCCAGCTCGGGCCTGGTGAGGATTCCTGGGTGGAGGCCTAAGGTTGATCCTGACCTAAGTGGGGATGACAAAGGGACAATCCTTCCTCCTATATCCCTGCAAGAACAAATGTTTGCTAATTAGATAGATCTTCTTGTAGACTGAAAAATAGACTTAGTCTGAATTCATACAAACCCCTAGAAACCCATGTAAGTGAAGTGTTACACATATAACAACACACACACACAAAGAGAATATAAATTATTCTGCATTAGCAAAAAGTTCTGGACTCTGACTTAGGTTCTGCCAGTGCCTGAAACATTTGCAACATCCACAAATTCATCATTGACCTTTCAAAAAAAGAGCAGTCTAAAAGTTCTAAAACCTGACAGATATAACAGGATAAACACATACCCCATCCCACCCAGATTCCATGGAATTTTACAATTCTGAACTATACAAAACCCAAAGCAATGTATCACTTCAGCTCCTGTGAGAAATGAAGACCTCATGTCTGTTAAATCTCTGTGCTCCTGAGAGAACACAAAACCCAGAAGGGAAAGAGGCTCACACAATGTGGAGCAAGGCCTGTGGGAGCATTTGAAATGTTTGCAAGCAGATTCTGGGAACATGGAACACATGCACACATAAACTGTCATTAAAAATACTGAGAACAACCTTGAGAGGAGTTGCAGTAGCCCCGGCATGGCAGGGTTTGGGGCATTCTCAGCTGCTGTACTTCTGTGAAAAAGGGATTGAGAACAGATTCCCTGTTAATGTCTTTTCAGCTGTGCTGGATCTAGGGTCTAAAAATCTGCTTTCTGTTAGGAAAAACTATAAAATGTTCAACAAAAGATGAAAAACATATCTTTCATTGGCATAAAATCAGGAGACTTCCTTGCAGGAGGGTGTATTGAAAATTCCCTGGAAAGTAGAATACAGAAAGAATAACTGCCACTGGCAGCAAACTCCAATTCTCAGCAAATACATGTGTTACAAATCTAAGAAAACAAACAAACATCACTCAAAGCCTTGCATGTGTGTACAAGACAGGTTTAATAATTTTTTTAACCTTAGGTTTGGGCCTTAAATTATATATAATTAGTGAAGTCCTTTCCTACTTCTATTTCCCACTTTAGTTCTTGAAATTTGGTGGCTGTCGAATTCTGTTTTAAGACTTTTTCTAAACCAAAGACGGAGAATTTTGTTAACAGTGCAATAAAAATAACTTCATAGTGTTACAAGGAAACATTAAAGACTTTTTTTGTGTGCTGCTCTTTCCCTTAAAAAAAAATACAGACATTGTTTCTTTAAAAGGCTCCATCTGCAAATCCCATTAGATGTGCATATAAGGTTTCAGATGATTAATAGCTGCCTGCTTTGCTTTGGTTGGAGGGGCTGAGGGTATGTGTGTTAACCCCTCCCTCCCCTCGCTCACATTTCACTTCACAAACTTGTCACTGTCTCCCAGCACAGTATTTAAAAAGTGTTTCACTCATGCCCTGCACTTCTCAAGGAAGCAACTCATGGCCATCCCTGCATAATTTGGGTTGGCCCAGTCAGGGCAATGAAGACGTTCCGAAGGGTTCCTAAAGCAGCAAACCCGCAACGGCACAAAACCCACAAGCAAACTGTTGTTTAGGGAGATCCATCCTGTAGCATTTGGAAGAGTTTCCCTCTGCTTCTCTTCTGCTTTGAAGGCTGAGCTGTCAGCAGGCAGGGCAGAGGTGTGGACAGGACTGGCAGCAGATGGATCCCAGCAGCAGCAGCTGCATGCGCAGCCCGCAGCCTCCTGCCCCGCTCTGGGGCTGTGTGAGGAGCTCCCACGCTGAGCTGAGCTCAGCTCCAGGGCTCAGCCACTACCCAGCAGCTCCATTCTCCTTCCAGCAAAAACCAGATTTTGCTGCTTACTCTGATTTCTCAGCCTCCTGCCTGGTGGCAGCTCCCCACAGCTTCCCCCAGGAGGAGAGGGCACCTGTGGAGCAGCAGCCCTCCTTCCAGAGCTCTGAGTGGCACCTGGCAGCACCAGGGGCCAGGAGAGGAGCAAACCCAGGACTGGCCTTGGCTTCTGGGGAGCCCCAGGGCAGCAGCCCCAGCCTGGTGAGTGTGGCAGTGGGTGCGGATGAAGATGATGAGGCACCAGCAAATCCTACAAATGACTCTGAGAAAAAGCCATCCAAAAGGAAAAAGGAAAGCTCAGGTAGGTGATATGAAATCAGGGCTGTGGCAGAGTGCAGGAGATGGAATGAGAACGCTGGGAATTAAAAAAGAAAGCTGATGAGCAAAACGTTTCATAATACTTGACTGGGGAAACTTTAGAGATTAACAACACCCTAACTAACTGTCTTATTCTTATTCTGGTCTTTGTATTTGACTTGGGTACTGAACTAGGCATTTTACTCTCCAGCACAATGCACATTTGCTGTAACTGAACAGGAATCACATGGCATGTACACACAGAACTGAAAGCCCTAGGATGTGGGGTTACACATTCACACCTGCCATTTGTCTGAGCAAAAGAGAATGGCAGAGAGCAAAGATCCTCATCCTGAGCTGCCTGTGGTGGTTGGAAATGTCATATTAGCAATTTGACATCTCAGTTTATTGTAAGAAGTACAAGAGAGAAAGTCTTCCTTTAAATATAAATTCTGTTTGGTCTAACTAAATGTTGAACATTTTAATCCCAAAACAGGAGGCACTAAAAGTTTTCCCATCAGTACAATGTCCACAATGCAGAAAATGTGCATTGTTTTCATGGGGTCATCCTAGCTAGCAAAACACCTTCTTTCTACAGTGCAAAAATCAGTAATTTCATAGTTATACAAACTGTAACTGGCTGATGTCTGAGATCCAAATCTGGGAAATACGCATTAAATTGTTTTTTCTTAAGGAAGCTGTTCAAATTTAAGATGCTTATGTGCATTCAGATGTCATAGCATTCATTTACAAGCTACAGTGTACTTTTTCCCACTGCACTGCTACCAAGTGGAGAATATTTCCAGTAGCCCCATTTCACAGGCAGAGAAGGCAGGGATAAAAACATTAATTGATTGATTTCTAGGTTTGGCAGGTGTTTGTAGAATTTAAGTTCATCTATACTGAAAAAGCATGTTTAAGCAAAATTCTCCCAAATGCAAAGAAGGTTTAAAGATCTTAATTTAAAAGGTGAACAACACTTCCATTAAAGCATCAGCTAGTCATAGGTAAACAGCAGATTTCAGCTTACTCAGATTAGAGGGATATCTTTATCCTTCAAGAGACTGATTCCAAAGCACATCTCCCCGTTTTAAATAGAAGAAAAAAGTTCCTTTATTCTCCCTTACCAGCACCCTTCACATTTGCTTTTCATACTTGCTGCTGTCCCCTACCCTTTTCCTTTCAGGGAGCTGTAGGCAATGACATCCCTGAGAGCTCTGGGGTTCCAGCTTCAGGTGACCCCTGCAACCCTGGGGAGAGGCAGCTGTTAAATTCAACCCAGCATTGAAGCTGGTTTGGATCCTGGAAGGAGACAAATTCCTTGGGAGATACACAGATCTGCCTCTGGTTCCTAAGCAGCATCCTTTC
>JAHLSL010000081.1:184241-209391 GCA_025920805.1 Petroica traversi | reverse complement strand
CCCAAGATGATTTGCCCTTTCTCACATTTGTCATTTCTCACATTCTGTTGCCAAAACAGAGGCAGCTGGGCCACATTTCCACTTGTGGAATCTCACAGAACCTCGAGCCATGGATAAGTATTGTGTCTCTTGGGGCACACAGTGTGGATGGGAGATTCCAAGCTACACATCCTGCTCTGTTCCCAGAAATGTCCATTTTGAATTATTCCCATTGTCTTTTGGAGATGCAGACTGGTGAAACTGCCCCTTGGAAAGGGACTCCTCCCCACAGGGCTCTGATGAGCTCACATGTTCTTTGCATTAGCTACTTGTTTATAGTTTTTGCCACGTGCTGAAGGCACTGGGGAGCTGCTGCAGCCTCCACGTGTCTGTGAGAGAAGCAGAGACCCCAGGGAAGCCCCTGAGTTCAAGGCTCCCAGAGCTGGGGGCAAAGTTCCCAGCAGGAGATCCACACTTCAAGTCCTGCTTCCCCTGTGCTCACTCCGAAGTCCCACCTGAACCTCTGGGAAACGTGTGACACTGTGTGTGTGCAGTAAGGGATAAGAACAAAGGGATGTTAAACTGTGGGCAAAAACATGGAGGAAAACTTCTGGAGTTTTGTTCCTGTACATTTCCCAACTTTATCTGTGGATTTCTAAAGTAAAAATAGCAAAACAAGTATGGAACAAACCAGATTAATTCCCTTGGAATGGAGAGTAGTCCAGCTGCAGCTTGTGACCCTTGTGTGCATTATCAGTAACAAAAGCTCAGTTTGATTTCTCATGAGCACAGATTATTCCAGTTTTACTGCTTTGGAGATCAAAATGACACCTAGAAGATGAAGCTGCACGTGCTGCTCATATTGTTATTATTTTGTTTATCATTTCTGTGTAGAACTCCATTGCATCCTGGTTACACACAAAAATTAAGTAATTAATTTCAGCATAGCAAAAGCCCTACTGGAATGTTTAGTTCATGGAATCTAGCAAAAGGAGCAAGAGGGGAGAAAGATTCAAGGAACTCGCAAAACTGACTCCCTGAAACACTGGCAGGTTGGATTTTAAAAACACAAGCGGAAAAAAAAAATAAAAAGAAAAGAAAAGGAAAAAGAAAAATAAAAAAGGGAAAAGATTTTAAGAAATTAAAAAAAAGTTGCCACAGCCTCAGACAAAGCCAGTTTTTGTTTGCTTTTTATCATAAATGGTACAACATCACTTTGGCTATAGCTTGAAATTTGGCTCTGAAATACTCTTGGCCACATTGCAGAAATATTCACAAATAGCAAACAGGTTTTTCAGGACAGCTCAATGACAAGGATGATATTGATGCCAGGCATGCACACAGACACCAGCTCTGCTTGTTGCTTTCATTTAGAAAGGATGAGAAAAAGTTTAAAAACTGGAGTGTTCAGAGTGGTCCTGGGCCAGTTTCTCTGCTTTTGCTTGTTTTCCCACCCCTCATCCCCAGCATTTCTAGGCCATGCACCTCAGCTGAGGGTGCTCACTGAGTGATTTGTCCTCATGTCCTGCACCAAAGGTGGGCACCACACATTCCTGATATGCTGCATGCTTTGTATGCTTGGCTGCCACTGCACAGGAGATCGGGGGAGGGTAAAAATATGGGTATAAGGAATAAAAATAAAAATGTGGGGAAGGAAACTATTGCCATGCAATGGCAGCAAGGAATGAGAGCTTCTCTCTCACAGCTTCTGTTCTGTGACTGTGCAGACCCAGGCAGCTCTGGCACTGTCCCCATCCTGCCTGAGCTGTCCCACCTCTGTCCCCTCCAAACCAAGGCTGGCAGCACCACTAAGCCTTGCTGAGCTCGAGGGGGCACAAAGCAAACATCTTAAAACTTTCACTGGGCACTTCAAGGAGTCGTTTAGATCAGACCTTTGCAACTGCACATGTTCACACACATCAGCATAACCACAAATTACACAAGTGTGCTTCCCTCTTAGAGAACCAGAACTCAAGGCACAAGGCAGAAGCCAGCAGCAAATCCAGGAAGGAAAGGACAGCTTTCACCAAGGAGCAGCTGCGGGAACTGGAAGCTGAGTTTGCCCACCATAACTACTTGACAAGGCTCAGGAGATACGAGATAGCTGTGAACCTGGATCTCACTGAAAGACAAGTACTTTCCAAACCTTTGTATCCCCAGCTCCTTCTTCCTCCCCCACAACTTCTCCCTAATGCTCAAAACCAGATTTGTTACTTGAGGATCTGCTTTTGCAATGGCACAGAGGTATTTTAAAACAAAGCCTCCATGTTCTTTGAAACACCTTTGTTACACACTTCTGTAAGTAGTTAATAAATTTAATTCTGTTTCTCTAAACTGAAGATAGACTTGGTAATAACTGGTCTCTACTGAGCTCTTGTTTACCACCATTCATTGGTGCATATTGATATATCAAAACTTACATGTGGAATATGGGCATTACCTTAGACTGACTAACAGGAAATTATTAGTGTGACATCTTTGATACATGCATTCTTCCTGGGTCAGGTGATATTTTGAGATGATAAGGAAAGACAAATATACAGAGTTTTGTGGAGAGAGTTATTTCTGTTCTCTCATTGTCATCTCAGTCCAGGTTTCCTTATCAAGGCTAAGTGGACAGCAGAAGAATTGCATAATTATATAAGGCAAATTAAAATTCCTGAAGCATTAGATTGGATGTCCTAGATGTTAAAAATACATGAGAGGCACTGTGTCTTATTTGACATGAAGACAGCTTCTAGGCAAAGCACTTGCACTGCCTCTGAGATTTTCAGAGGAACATCTGTGTGGAGCATTTTAGAAAGAATTGTTCCAGTCTGTGTTAGAAGAGTCAAACTTGTGAGGCTCTGTTCACCTTTTCTTCTAGAATTCCCCAAATCATCTGTCTGTTGATACACATATGTATAACTCTGCTTATACAGCTCAGGTTGAGGCACCAAGTAATTATTTTGTTTTTATCACCCAGGTCAAAGTTTGGTTTCAAAACAGAAGAATGAAGTGGAAACGTGTTAAAGGTGGGCAAGCAGTGCCCCCACACGAACACGACACAGAGGATGTGGACTCTGCTGCCTCCCCCAGCTCTGAGTAGTTGCTGCAACAAAGGGAGAGGAGATGGAGAAAGTCATTGATTGGAATGTGGATGGAACTGCTTAGAATCAGCTACAATGAGCTCACCCTGCTGCCAATCCTGTAGCCCACAGTCTTTAAAGGGTGCATGATGCTTGAGGTTACAGAGGAAATTAAAGAGCACAGGGGGGGAAAAACCAAAAGAGAACATGGTTTGATTTTTGTCTCTCGAACTGTCTTTCTACCACAGATGTGTCTACAGAAAAAAACAACAACAAACACTGAATGTAAAAGAGGAGTAGCGTTGTTGAGACTCTCAAACACCCAGAAAATCCAGATTGTCAGTCAGCAAGTGCTAAAGCAGCTGTATTCTCATCCACTCTTTCCCTGGTCACACCTATCCAGTCTGCATTTGGACTCAACAGTGCACATTTTCCTTGTGCCCTACTTGGAGAGAAAGAAATACTTTGATAGTCACTGATTTTTTCCTTTCAAAATGAATTGAACACCTGTATGATTAGGCAATAAGATTACAAAATAAAATGTGAGATTAAAATATCCCCAGAAGTCACTCACCAGTTGCACAAGAGCAGCTTTCACACTGGCAGACCAAGAAGGTTGGTGCCTTCTTGGTGGCAGCAATTTGCAGAGGGAGATTTCTTCCAAGCTTCTTGTAAATCCTGAAATTACATCTCAGTTTCAAATATTTTTTTCAAAACAGTCATTACCAAATAAGCAGAGACAGCAGGGATTGAACTCTCAACACAATAGCTAAAATACCACTATTTTGTTTTCAAGTTTTCCCATAAACTGCCACAGCTCCACCAGAAGTCTTAAGAACATTTAAGAACACTTCCACTTGAAATTATCCCTGCTTTCAACAGAAACTTGTATCAAATTATGTTGGTTTAGAAAAGCACAGTGCCTGCTCCCATTTCTTATATCTTTTTGTTTAATGCCATATTTTAAGCAGAATTTTACAATAATGTACCACATTCTGACTATTGAGAATCCTAAAACTTTGGTTTAAATATTGCAAAGGTAACCACGAATTGCAGCTACAGCATTCTGCCTTCCTTCCACCTCCCTCTGAGCTGCTGTTGGGGTTGCATGTGAACTGTAGATATGCTGGGTACAAATTTGTATATCTGGATTATATGTTTATAAAGCTGTTAGCAGCAATTCCACTTGTAAAAGACCTCAAAATAGATAAATATCAACTTTTTTGTTTTTTAAACAGAGATGCTGTGTTCTTTTCAAAGAGCTGATTACTGTATTTACTAAGAAAAAACATACATTACATTCCTTCTCAACATTACCAAACTCTGATCGACAGATGAAAAAATCAACAGTTTAGAGTATATATTTGTGCAAAACCAATTTAAAAGCATAATTATTTTTTAAAATAAAGATTTAAAAATAAAGAAGCTTGATTAGTTTGAGTAACACAGGGGAAATGAATTAGATTACTGTTTGGTTTCCCACACTGCACTACTTGCCCTTTCCCACTTTATCCAAAAAACAACAGTTAACCAAAACAAAATGCCAACTCTCCTCTGCTCCTGAAAAAAACTTAAGGAAACAGCATCAGGGATGTCTCAAACTGTGTTACAGTCACAGCATGGATCCTGTGAAAATAATAATTACTATAGAATCCATTATAATATTTAGGAGTATGCAGGTTCTCTCTTTGAGCTACACCTTCCCCTCCCTCTTCAGATCTTTATGGTGAGAAAAAACAACCCTCAGCTTCCTCCTGGGATACTTGTGGTAAATATTTCAATGGGAGGTGGAACAGACAGGGAGTTATGGTGGGATCCCAGTTACACCAGCAGGGATAATGGTGGACAATGACAGAACACGATTATTTTGGTTTCAAACCTAATGTTAAACACAGGTTAATCATCTCACTACTCAGGTGACATAAAATTAGTGGGTTAAAAAAGCTGCCTATGCACAAATGAGAAGAAGCCTCAGTTTACTGCATGTGTAAGAACAGAAAATATCTTTGGCTCTGCTTCTTAAACCTTGGGGCCTTCTGATTTGACTTCTGACTAAACTGAGTTTGGCTCTTAGCAAAGATTAAAGAAAGCTGTGTTTTGTGAAGAACTCTGCTGCTCAGATACCTCCCTCTCTTCTCCTGGGACACAAATCACCATGGAGCAGCAGTTCTTTTTTATTTATAGCCTTGTAACTCTGTACATCCCCTCCTCCTCACTGTGGTTAGAAAGTCTGCAACCTGCAGAAACAGCTTATTTTGAGATGAAAACTTTTGGGCTCTTGGCTACTAACACAAACCAAAATCTGCTCCTCACCCAGATGAGAGCCTAATAAATCTTCCCTTTCAAGGAGGCTGTCAATGGTAGCATATTGAATCCTAATTTACTTAAAAACTAACCAAGGACATCTCAGTCTGTACCCATAATTACCGCTCCTAAACAGTTCTAGCTCTGAATTTTGAGAAATAAGCTATGAGTCACCTGTGAGATCTCCTTGTGCTTAGGCAGTTTCTTCATTAAACCATCTGCTCACGCTAAGATTTTAGTGTTTTGAGAAGGAACATTTCACTCCTGACATCAAAGCATTTGACCTCTGAACCTCCGGTGCCAAGAATCTTCCAGGGAAGGCCTTTAGTCTGGGAACAAAGTCTCTGACCTGCAATTATTTTTCTCAGAAATACACATCAGGCTGTACTCTCCTCACAGAAGGGAGGGAAGCTACCTGGGGATGTTTGGCAACGTTTTCCATGCCTTATTCTCAATAAATAATCTGAGCACACAATCACCCCATGGCATCAGAGAAGTCTGGCAGGAACTCCCCAGGAAGCACAGGCAAGCAGAGCACTGAGATTTTTGCCAGTGCAAACAGCCCACAGGGAATGGGGATATCTGTACAAACACAAAAATATGTGCTGGAGCCCTTCACATCTGTGCTGCCTCTTCTAAACAGAGCAAGAGAAGTGCTTTCCTCAGAGTCAGAGGCTTCATGGACTCTTTATCTGCCCAGCCAGATGCCCATGGAGCAGAACCCTGATTTGTTTTACAGGTTCTGCATCCCATGGCTCCTCTGTTGCTTGTCCTCAGCTCCTCCGTGCCATTCTACAGCTTTAAGCCAGAGATTTTTCCAGTCAGTGCAGCTACTTAAACTGCAAAGATAACCCAAGGCCAGTCCTGTGATGCCTTGAATGTCTCCAGGGATGGGGCATCCCCAGCTTCTCTGGGCAAACCATGCCAGGGCCTCACCACCCTCACAGTAAATCATTTCATGGACATGCTGTGAATAAAGAACCAAACCTCCAGTTCACCCTGCCTGGAAAAAAACAGAGCCCTTTTGGCAAACATTTCACAGCCAGAGATTTTGACTGGGACATATTCTGCACAAGCAAAGCTTGCAAATCCTACTTCCTGTAGGATTTCCTACGTGTGGAAACAAGCACACACAACAAATCAGGGCATTTTATAGAACACACCATTCTTCAATTACCCTATTTTCTTCCCCCACCTCTAGCAGCTCTCATATTAAGTTTCATCAGCCACTATCTCATATTTTGGATAATTCCCTTCCCTTGAGGAAAGAGCACAGCCCCTTCAAGAATATGTCTGCAATAGTTACTGGGCTCAGCCCACTGGATCCACACATCTCTCCTAGGCAGATAGACAGGAAATCCACTTTCTTCCAGTGCTTCCAGCAGAAGGGCTTTGTCTGACTGGAACTTGCCTGGTGTGGCTGTAAAACAACCCCAGCTCCTTGCAGGCTGTATTTGTGAATTATGATGGGGCAGCTTCCCCTCAGCCCTGGCTCCAGGTGTTGGCTCCCTGTCCCACCCTCCCCACACACACAATGCCACATTGTTCTGCAAAGATTTTCCTGCAGCTCCAGACTCTTACACCACTGCTCCCTTCCTCTATACCATAATTGCTATTTTATTCTTTTAAATAACTCTTAGGCTGGGCTAAGCTTCCAGGGCTGTGTGGAGCTCCTTTGGGAACAGATTGCAGAAGAGATAATGGGAGTGAGTAACAGAGAGTGTGGTGACTTCATTCCATGGAGCTTTGAGTCGTGTTTCTCTTCCCTTATTAAAGAAGAAAACATTTTTTCAAGCCTCCCTCAGTCACGCTGTGTATCCCTGGCTTTGGAGCAGGAAACATGTGAATTGACTTGCCTTTAATTTTTATTTTAGTGAAAGTTTATGATGGCCAACACTCGTAGCCCAGGTTGATTTGTCACCCAGGATGCCACATGTGGAGGATTTCCTACACCCAGGAATTTATCATCAGGTGAGTGTTAGCCCAGCAATGCTACAGTTAAGTCAATGATTGGAAAGACACACAAAAAAAGGATTGTTTCTTCCTTTCAATACTCACCACACACATCCTAACAGTTTTATATTTACATATACTTTTAATTCTGCATTTTGACCCTTTCCTGTACATCTACATTTCAACACTTTCCATTCTCTATTTCTTTCATGAGGGATGATCAAGAAAAGTGATGTAACTGTTGAGAATCAGTGTGGTTTCCAATTCAGAAAAAAAAAAAACCAAACCTAAAACAACAACAACAACAAAACAAAGAAAATAAACAAAAAAAAAAACAAACAAAAACAAAAAACCCCCTATCAGATCTAATTTAACTGCTCCATCTACTTTTCTTAGCTGAGGAGGACAGAGCCCTGGTCCCAGTGTCAGGGTATCTAACAAATCTGGGCAGGAAGTTATTTTCAGAGAACTATAACTCTCCATAATAATTATCCACAGTTGTTTCTGACTGAAGTTAATTGAAAAGGAGATTTTGGGGAAAAGTGTAGCTCAGAAGACAATTTTCATTCAAGTATACAAATATCCAGTACTTTATTCTATGATTATACCTAGAAATGGCACAAAGTATAAAATGAGGCCTCTTATTGGAAAGTCCTGGCAGCAGAGACAGTGTCAGGCTATTTGCTGTCTTCAAGTCGCCTGCATTTAGCTGGATTGAGTTATAAACTTCTCTAAAGTATCCCAATAAAAAAATAAATCAATTAAAAAGAGAAGAAAATAATGAGGTGAGAAATGGTCTGTCTCAGGAAAACGTTCCAGGCACATCTCTCACTGGTTTATTTGCAGAAGAAAACACAGACACAACTGGAGTGTGTTTCACTTTGCAGGACTTAAGGGTTCTTGTCTGCACTGAAGATGTGTTTACACTGCTGGGTTCCAGTCTGAATCTGGTTTATATCCTGGGAATGCTCAGGGTCCTTCACACAATCCAGGCAGGAAGTCTTTAATGCACACACTGAGAAGACATTTTCAACTATTCAAACATTAAATAAATAAGCATGAACAAAAGTCATTCTCCTGCAATAATTAAATTCTTCCTGTGCCTTTACAAGAGTTTTGAAAAAAAACAAGTCTCCCAATCTTGGCAGAGCTGTTTAAAAAGTCCAAGAAAGCAATAAGGGAAGCAAACTCAGTGGAAAGCCATCAATTTACCCCTTGCATTTTGTAGCACCATGATTATTTAAGACCAGAGCCTCCCAGTGTTTGGCTCAGAGCAATCCTTGTCTCAGAGGCTTTTTGTCATTTAAAACAGGCAAATAAGAAAACCAAAATGGCCAAAATCTGTACCCTCCTTCCCAAACTGTGGAGTGGGGACCTGCCCAGTGCTGGAAGAGCCTGGAGAGGGAACTGAGACCTCTGGAGTCCTTGTCTGGTTCAATGCTGATCTTCTTCGAGAGATTAATTATGGCTAAAATTATCTCATTACTCTTACACATCACAGCTCCTTTTCTTTGTGCATTGGGAGAATTTCTCAGCCAGGAACAAGATGAGGGAACAGCTGGAGAGGAAGCTGTGCCTGAAACTTTTTAGAGCTTTCAGAGCACTTGATAATATCCTTAATAACAATTCTAACTTTTGGTCAGCTCCAAAGAATTCAAGTGGTTGGACCAGGTGATTGTTACAGGTCACTTCCAAATGAAGAAATCTCTTCCAGTTGCAGTTGCTTTGACATCCTTTACACACAGAAATGTGTAGGAAAAATATAACTCACCATATGAAAACAATGCAAGGGTAATAATGTTGGATTTGTAACCTGTGTATGACTTCAAATATGGAACTGGGCTTGAATTTTCACTTTCCTCCACAGTTGCCAGGGCCAGCTTGACTAGCATTTTTTTAAAGAGGAAAATTATCTCTCTTTTTACAGTCTTCTCTCTGCTGTAATTTCTTTGTGTCTCTGCCAGACTCAAGATGAGGTGACGCCAAGAAAAAGGATGAGCTCATTGCATTTAATGGTATGAGGTTTCACAAATAAAAACTGCATTACTCAACCGAGAAGTAGTCAGTGGTATAAAGCAGGGTTTAAGGCAGGTAGTTTTAATTGGAAACAAAAAGAATTAATTAATTTCTCATGCTGGTTGTCATTACAGAATTGATCTGATTTGCTTTCCTTAGGGATGGAATTTTAGATTATTCACCATTATTGTATTGTTACAGCACTATTATGACAACAATAAAAGAACAAGATAAATGTCATTGGTAAAACAACGTTGTGAAAGCAGTGAATTATAGAAAAGAGATTTTCCTGTTCAAATCCAAGGTATAAATCTCAGCCTCTGGAACAATAACAGCACTCTTTCCACACCTTTTGGATTTCTGGCATCACGTTGAGCTCAAAAAGGTCTTATTCCACAGAATACTGAATCCTTCTTAGTGGTGCTCTACCAGTTCAGGAGATTCTCTCAAACCTGAGGAATCAATTGACCATCACCTCTCCAAAAGAAGCCAGAGGCACAGAACCTTTGCAGGTCCCATGCAGTCTTTGCAAGGTGTCACATGGAAATGAAAGAGCCCCCAGGAGGGCAGGACAGTCCTGGTGCCTGGAATGCACATCTGAGCTCATGGTGTGTGTGACTGGGTGCTGGAACTTTGCACAAGGTGCAACCAAATCATTTTGTGCAAGGCAGGCAGCCACAGGTGTCAGAGATCACCTCACTCTCTTATGGGAGCAAAATTTAAACAGAACTTACAGATCCGTGGTTTTCCTGTATCCTTAGGAAAATCCTTTACCTTTGCTGCCAGGAATGCCATGACTCCAATCTGGAAAGCAAGAGGAAGATATGATCCATTCTGTCTCCTTCACTCTTCCTGCAGCGCAACTGGACCAGAATCCCCTGAGCTGTTCCCAGAGGTGTCTGCTCCAGTGTCTCACTGACACAGAATGACCTAATTTGTTATGGCTGCTGAGAACTGAGAGAAATTAAATCCAGGGGCTGTAGTTAATTGGGGTCAGGTTGAGATGATTTATGACCTGAGGAATGTACTCTTTACACTATCATACAAACGGCAGTATCAATTGGACTCAGCAACCTTTGGAATCAAATTGAAACTGGGATTTTCCAGAAAATGAGTAGTAGCAGAGGCAGGACCTGTGGGGGAAGGTGGTGGGTAGATGAGGCTGTATCTGAACACAAAGCCAGGTTCTCTTCCCACACTCTTGATCAGTTAACCTCCAAGTCCTGATTTCCAGGGATTCAGAGGAGAGATGGAATAGGTCTATGCCAAGGAAATTTCATCTGTCTGGAATCCGACAGGAAGGGAAAAAAACATTTGAAAATTTCAGAGGAAGCTGGGATTTGTCCCAGGGTCTCTGTGTTCACTCAGCCAGCTCATGTTTGCAAGTTGGGCTCACTGAAAATAGTGGCAAATGCTTTTCTATCAATCAAGAACCCTGAATTTGGTGCCAAAGCAGTGGCTGTGCAGTGCAGCCCATGGCCCCAAACAGCAGGAGCCTTCAGCAGCTTCCCCCTTGCCTTTTGCAGAGTATCTTAAACTAATAGCTTTCTTTTCTTTGTGGGCTTTAGAAAAGGATTAGAGCTGAGTTAACTCTGCTTTCAAGTTCAAGGCATTTTATCGCTGCACTTCAGCAGTTAAATAGAACATGAAAATAAAACTATTCAATACTGGTGTTCTTGGGGGGGAAAAAAATCAGAGTTTCTTTTTCTTCCCTAATTAAGACTCTGATTCTTCATTTTTCCCAACTTCATGTCCTGTTTTTGCTTACCCAAGATGCAGCCATTCTTGTGCCCAGTGAAACCAGCAACTGACTGGTTTTTTGAGGTTTTTTAAGTAGAAAAATCCTCTCTATTCTGCTAATGTCCATCAAAATAGGCAGAGAAGGTGAAGCAGAGAAAGAAAACGTGTTGCAATCCCAGGACTGGAGTTATAAAAACCTTCTCCGTGGGTTTTAAAAACCTTCCCCATGGGTTTCTCTGTGCTTTCTGCTGAACACAGTTTTGCTCACAGGCACATTGACCCATCAGCTAAGTGAAAGTGCATCAGCCTTTCCCCTCCTGTTCCCTGAGAGTGTCTTTGCATTCCACAGAAATTTGAACTCAAAAAGTGTAAAGCTTCTTAGGGGAAAGAGTGGTCATTACAGAAGGGTGCAAAATGCTGTGTAAGGGCAGGGATGGTTGATGATGCACAAACCAGACTGTGTGGAATTGATGCTGGAATGATTTTTTCCTTTTCTTTTTTGTACCTTTTACACAGTTCTGTGTCTCCACAAGCATCAGCACACTTGTAACCCTTCACTTAGTTTAGTGCTTAGTGTTTTTTAAGTGTCCTGCAGGCCCTGAGCCTGAACAGCCCAGAACTGCAGAGCCAGGGACACCAAACATTCTGCTGGCTCAGGAAGCCAAGGGCCCCTGGCAGGACAGATTCGGGAAACTCGAGCTGAGCCCAGCCCAGCCCCAGCATTGGGCTCCCTTGTTAGATCTGTGATGTGTAAGGGCTGTAACCTGTGTGTGTGAGTGATGGGTGTGTGCATTGTGTCACCTGGGTGAATTGGATGCATCAAACTGATGCCTTTTTCCTGGTGTTAGGAAAATGAAGCCAGACACGGTTAAAGGGGTTGGGGTCTTTACCTCAGTATTTTAATCAGGATCCTGTTTGATGCATCCACTTCACCCAGGTGACAGCGTGGCAAATGCACCCCCATCAAAAACACACACCAGTTATAGACTTTACACAGCACAGATCCAACAAGGGGCCCAATAATGAGGTTGGGGTGGGCTAACCCCCAGTTTACAGAATCCTCCTGTCAGGAGAGCTTGGGTTCCTGAGATTTAGGAATGTTTGGTGTCCCTGGCTCTGCAGCTCTGGGCTGTTCAGTCTCAGGCCTGCAGAACACTTACAGAACACTGAGCACTAAACTAACTAAAAGGTTGCAAGTGTGCATAGTGCTAATACTTGTGGATACAGAGAACTGTGTAAAAGGGATAGAAAAGAAAAGACAAAAATCATTCCGGCATCAAAACAGGATCCTAATTAAAACACCAAGGTAATGACCCCCAACCTTCTCCCCGTGTGCAGCTTCATTTTCCTAACACCAGGAAAAGGCATCAGAATCATCTCTGCTGCATCCCAGAGCCTTCACCCCAGGGCTGGAGAGCAGGAGAGGATGAGGCTGAGACATCCCCTGCACTCAGTAGAAGCCTAGAGAGCTCCAGCTGCAGCACAGGGAGCACCAGGAATGTGACTCTGCCTTTATAAATCTCTGTGAGCCCCTCTCCTCCGTGGCCATCCCTGCATTTGGCAGCGCCCTTTGCTACCTGCAGTTTAACTCCCAGGCCAGCAGGCTGCAAAAACACGGGGTATTTACCCAGCTGTGCTTCCCCGGTGGATCCTGGGGAGAAAAGGTCTGTCCTGGCCTCTTCAATCACTTCACTCTTTGCTGGAGTAAACAAGAGGAGCCACGGGGGGGTTGTCTTTGCTTGTGAGGTTCTGCTGTGCACAGGGTTTGCTGCAAGGGACACCTTCACTGTTGGAGCACAAATTTCCTGCTCTGGAAGGAGGGGAAGATGGGCTGGGGTGACTGCAGATGTTGGAGGGAATGCAAAAAAGGGCTGAACCATGGTCCAGACACCTGCTTTCCATCCCTACCAACAGAGCAAGCAGCACCTTAACTGGTGCCCCTGTGCTGCATCCAGAGGGGGACAATTTGTTCCCACCCAGAGCCTGAAAAGGGTGGGGATTGTGGGGAGAGATTTCAGAGCACCCCGGGCTGTGCTGAGTGACAGATCCTGCCCTGAGCTTTGGCAGAGCCTGTGCTCCACCACCTCTGCCTCTTTCAGGTGTGGCCACTGCAGCCTCTGATGCTCTGAAAAGGAGAAAAGCCCTGCAATAACACAGCAGAGTTCCCTAAAAAGCATCTGGCCAATGAGTACACACTGAAAACTCTGACAAACAGAAGTAATTAGTGGGTTCTTTAAAATATCGCCAGAATTGGTTGGGAAATTCGTGTTTGTTTTCCTTTCTTGTAAACAAGCCCTGAAACTTTCTTACCTGCTGATAGGTATCATAAGGAAAAAGAAAGGTTATTTCAAAAATTTGGATTGTTGTTTTTATTTTATTCAGAACTGAGGGATTTTTGCACTGTTGCTGCCCTGGTGAATACGAAAGGAAGGGTGGGATGTGGCTGGGCAGGCAGAGGTGCAGCAGAGGTGCTGCAGAGGTGCAGCAGAGGTGTAGCAGTGGTGCAGCAGTGCCTGCAGCTGCAGCAGAGAGTGGCTTTAGTCTGGTGGGACAAGGCTGTTCCTCAGCATCAGCTGCTCAGGAGCCTCTTCACCCTCAGCAGCAGAGCTGCCCATCTCCAGGCAGGGCACACATCTTGGCCTATGGCCTGTAAAGTATCAAATGTGAGATTCCTTAAAAGAAAGGTATCTTTTAGCAATATTTACAGTCAGGTTAGTTCTCCCACATAAATATATCCAGAATCAAAAAAAGGAGTCATGATTTACTTCATCAGAAGCAAGAGTGGGCTATGAGGCACATTTATGGGACTTAAAATGGCTTTTTATTTGTGAATTTGACATTAATTTCATGTGTAACACATATGATGTTTGTGTATCCTTAGGTTTCAGTATGGCACAAGGCAGTTTTTCTGGCAAAGCAGCACAAGCCCCACCCCAGCAGGGGCTTCACTCAGAAAATGTCGAGTGCTCCAAATGGATCCCTCACTTCTTGCCCTCACTCAGTTCTCCCTGGCAAAGCAACTCGGCCAAACAACAGCACTAAACAGCTTTTAAAGAAAAGAAGGTACAGTTCTGATAAAGTAGGATCCTCTTTTCAGCCTTCCAGAACCTGAGGATTTAATTTAATGATTACTACGGGCAGAAATATCTCATGTCCTGCAGCTCAATGACCTTGCAGTCCCATGGCAGGTTGTTTAGAAAATAAATTGTAATTCCATGGATTTCTTTTTTTCTCACCACTTTTTGAAAAGAGCAGAGGTTACACATGCTTTTCACAGTCTTCCAGTGCATTTGAGCTCTCTCCCCCCATCCCTTTTTCACTTACATGTAATAGAAAAAATCCAGAGGTAGCAAGAGAAGATAAAGCTAAAAAGGACTGAGTGTCCCCCAGGGGCAGATTTGCTGTATTACTTTCAATACTTTTAAAGCTGAAAATGTGAAAACACTTTTGACTGATACTTCTACATGGTTATTCTTAGCTTCTTTACTGTGATTTATATGCAAGAATGAAGTCTATATTGATTGATCAAGATCTAGCTCTGGATAACAAATTTTCCTAGACTTATTTTGCATCACTGAATTTCTCTTCATTTTTAGGTAACGATTGGAGATGGCCTAGCATTTTTAAAAAATAAAGCAATTGAATCAAATTAACCTTAGCTGGAATTTAATGC
Organism: Petroica traversi; assembly: GCA_025920805.1. Lineage (NCBI taxonomy): Eukaryota > Metazoa > Chordata > Aves > Passeriformes > Petroicidae > Petroica > Petroica traversi. The sequence continues at coordinate 194,658 of JAHLSL010000081.1, read as the reverse complement.
ATAGCATATTCTGAATTATCTGATTTTCAGGAGGTCTGTGTTAATAACTTCCTTCAAGATGCTTTTCCCAGTTTTGTTGTTATTGAATTACATTTCCAGGAGTGTTGCATCCCCATTTAACTTCTCAGGAAATTGCATTGATATGTCAGAAGGAATAAGCAGAGATTCTTCTTTTTGTCTTCTAGTCTTAACAATCAATGAATCAATCAATCAATTCTTTCCATAGGTAGACAACAGAAAGCTGATGGGATATTTTGAATTTGGGTGTCATAAAACCCTTTCCTTCTCAATGCACTCCTGGGTCCATCAGATTCATCTCCTGCCCTGCCCCAGGCTCAGGGTACCTCACTGAGGGTTTTAATTGCCTTCCTGGGTGGGAACTCTGGGCAGGAGGAGAAATCAGTTCCAAATCCTGCAGGATGAGCCTGTTCCTGATTCCCAGCACTGCTGGATCCTTCACAATCCTGAGAACCCCTCATCTGGGGCTGCTGCGGCATCTCCCTCCCCAAAGCTGGAAAATGATACAAAACTTAACATTTTTTTGTATCTTTAGTCAGTATCAATGCCTTTGGCTGGGGGGATAGGAATTTTAGGTTTCTTTTCAAAGGACTCGAGGCTGATGAGTTTAACATCTCAGCAGAATGGGAGCAGCACAGAAGATAAACAGAAGATAATGACCTTTAATGACCATTAATGAACATCAAATCCAAACATCAGCCCTGGCATGGTCAGAGACACCAGGTCTGGGAAAGGAGAGATGAGAGAACCAAGAATGAGAACCCAATTAGCATCGAACATGAAGGGTTCAATAACTAATAAGAAACAGTAAAAACTGCATAACTTGGGACCAATGAACATTGAACCCATGAATTTCCATGGGTTTTGACTGTATAAGTAAGTGGAAAATCTGGTGAAATTCATGTCATGGAATGATTGTCTCTGCACAATCTTTACAATGTGTGGATGAAATTATTTCTGTTGCACAGCCTGGCCACAATAAAGTCATGCCTTGCTTCTCTAATGTTATAAACACATATTATAGTGTTTGCTTTTCGCAAATAATGAATGCTATGTATATAATATTGATCCTTGTAGAAGCAGTGTTTGTGTAGAAATGTAGCCATTCTGATTTTGCTTAATAGTGAAGAAATAACTAACATTGCTATGTTAAATATCACTCTCAAACCACCCCTCAAGCAAGGCACTCCTATCAAGATATTCCTGGATAAGAGACCCCTCTGCTGGGAATTAGCAAACGACTGTACAGATGGACAGATTAACTGAATTCTTCAAAAGAACTTCATTAGAATTATACAACAAGTTGTAACAGTAAAAAAAAATATATATAAAGAAAGTCTCTCTCTAGGAAAGGTGTGCTCTGGCTCTGTGCCAGTACACTCAGTGTCCCCGGGTAATTCTTTTGCCTTATCTTTGCCTTTTCTTGTTAATTTTTTTATTAAAAACCTTTAAACTTTAACAGAAAAGGACCTCATTTTTAACACTAACACGAAGGATGTTGTTGGGTTTTTGTTTTTCCCGCAGTTTCAGTGCCGCCCCCTGCTGACGCTCAGCTCTTTCTGGCACGGCGGCAATTAAAGGGTTAAAAGTCCACTCCGAGTTTTTTGTGGCTTCTTTCCAAAAGGTTTCAGTTAACACCAAAGGTCTCCCTTTAGCTCGCTCGCTTTAATAGATCTTTCCCATCGAGTTCTCACTTTATGGGCTATCATTTCCTTTTCTGCAGGGGAGCTATTTTCTGGGTCACTGATCCAACCAACTTAAAAGGGACTTCATTGATCAGATTTTATTGGTGGTTTCTCCAAGCATAATGGCACAAGTTGCTGGTGCCTGCTAACGGCCTTGCTTTGGTGCCCTGCTCTGCACACTCTCTCCAAGTGCAGTTCCTCTCTGCTGCCTTGATTCTTTGCTAATTACTCAGCACCTTCTTTACCCTCTTGCTGCCTCAGTTGCTTTCATATTTCAGTGTCTCAAGTGCAACACTTCCAAAGCAAAATGAGCAGAGTGTTTTAAAGATTTTTTTTTTTAAGTGACAAATTATCTGAGTGACATTGAAGGGTCCTCCCTTCACACTCTTGATTTTTAATGCTTCGCACTGCTGTGTTTTCCTGTATGAAGGATTTGTGGGTTGTGTGTGTTAGAAACACAGACAAGGCCTTTCTTCAAATGCCTCACAACGAGGTACAGCTCCCTCCTGACCCCTGAGCAATGCAGACTCCATGCTTGTTGGGGAAGATGAAATAGGAAAGCCTTATAGATATGATTACCTTGCAAAAGATGCTGAAAATATGGAAAGTATAGTTGGGATTGAGATGAAGACAAGGTTTGAGTTGAAGAGTGACTAAGAAACAATGGTAGAGCTGGCTGAAGGGAATCCTCCTTCGTGATAGAACAATGCCCTCTGCCCAGGCAGGTCTAAAGGTCAGAGCAAACCCTGCCTGCCTGGTTGGAGATTCCAAAAAGCAGTTTTTTAAGGATTAAAATATAACCCCGTATGGTAATGTGATGATTCTTGTAGGTTGCATGCAAATATTGTAGAGTTTGTAACTTATTTCAGATTGGTTTAAGAGAATTAGAATATTCAACAGAGAAGATGATTTATTGTATTGTAAACGGCAAATCAGCCTCTTTTTACTCTCTCTTTTTGCCTCTTTCTCTCTCTCTCTCTGGCCTGCTCTGAGCTGTGTCTTGCAGCCCAGCAGCCTCTCACACCCACGCTCTTTCACAATAAATTCCCATGCTCTAAACCCATCTTTAGAGATCTCTCATTTCTATTTTACCCTCATAACCAAATCCCACAGAGTTCAATCCTACACATGCTCTAAGTTAAGTTGTTTCCTCAACATTGTGTTCTTCGTGCTGCTCTAGGTGTGATTCTCCTCAAGCCTTCCAGCCTTTTCCTCAGTCCATAACACTTTGCCTGTGCATCTCTCGCTACATTTTTAAGGGCTAACAGGTAGAATTTAAGGAGACATTGCTGTGATTTCTGCCATTACAGCAATGGAGGAAAGCAATTTCTGCTGTTTTAATGACCACAACCTCCACTGCCCCAGAATTTAACCCAATACTTTCCCCTTCATGGTGCACCCTGCAGGCTGTAATTAATCTGTGAAAGACACAAACACCTTGGACGTCTGCAGGTGAGAAACTGAGGCTCAGAAGCTGCCAGCTCCCCCAGACCCGGGCAGGATTCCTGGCTCAGTGCCTGCCCCATCTCTTCTGTCAGTCCCACACACAGGAGAGCTGCACTTGTGGTCCCCATGTGCTCTCGGGGATGCTCTCCTGACTCCAGACTGGTTGAGCTTTTGGGATTTGTTTCTGAGGTTCATGGTGGTGCAGGAACTGCAAGTGCCCCAGTGAAAGCCAAATGAAGCAGAAGAGGGGATACTACAAAGTGTAAAATCTCTGCGTACCAGAAGTGAAGGGTTTTCTGCACAGATTTTAGGAAAATGACTCTTCAGAGCAATCCTGCAAGTGATTTGTATCTTGCTACTTCTAGATTAATTTCCTTTCCTCTGAAATAGCTGCTTTCCTGGCTAGAAGCTACATGCTTTTCTTTGTGCTAAACAAAGTGCTACAGGACTTGTGAGAAAGGATGTCATTTTCTTCCAGCCTCTTAAAAAAAAAAAATCTGCCCAACAGCCCAAGAGGTTTTAGAGATTGTTGAGCACCTTCAGAAAGGAGCAGGAACCATGGCCAGGCTGGTTCAAAACTGCCTGGCTCCATTGCCAGGGCCAGAGCAGCAACCTCTCTGCTTCTCTCATTCCTGGATTCCCAATTCTGAGGCCTTTCTGCTTCCTGCAGTCATGAGCAGCACGAAATGGGATCTTGCAGCATCAGGCTGTGAAAGCTGAGTACAGAGAAACCCCCAGTCATTCTCTTTATGTCCCTTCACAGGACCCAGAGAGAAGGTGTAGGATTTAACTCTGTGGGATTTGGTTATGAGGGTAAAATAGAAACGAGAGATCTCTAAAGATGGGTTTAGAGCATGGGAGTTTATTGGGAAAGAGCGTGGGTATCAGAGGCTGCTGGGCTGCAAGACACAGCTCAGAGCAGGCCAGAGAGAGAGAGAGAAAGAGGGAAAAGGAGAGAGCCAAAAGGGGTCAATTTGCCGTTTACAATACAATAAATCATCTTCTCTGTTGAATATTCTAATTCTCTTTAACCAATCTGAGACAAGCTACAAACTCTACAACATTTACATGCAACCTATAAGAATCATCACATTACCATACAGGGTTATAGTTTAAACCTTAAAAAACTGCTTTGGGAATCTCTCCCAGGCAGGCAGGGTTTGTTCTGACCTTTGGACCTGCCTGGGCAGAGGGCATTGTTCTATCCAGAAGGAGGATTCCCTTCAGCCAGCTCTGCCATTGTTTCTTAGATACTCTTCAACTCAAACCTTGTCTTCATCTCAATTTCGATTCTACTTTCCATATTTTCAGCATCTTTTGCAAGGTAATCATATCTATAAGGCTTTCCTATTTCATCTTCCCCAACAAGAAGGAGCTGAGGTTGACAGCCCACTGCTCATCCCCTTTTCCCTACAAGCCATGGCCCTTTCTCTGCACTTGCTCTCCTGAGCAGGGATCTCTCTCTGCTCTTCCAGCTGTCCTGGTACATTTACAGCCATGTGACAATCAATTAACTGCACACTCTAGCAGAATAAAGAAGCCACCCAACCTTATATAACTCTTTTTAATTGTTTTCTTACATTATAGCATTTTGCTAAACTTATTCTGCCATAATTCACATCATTTAATTTCTCAAAGTGCTAATAAAATAATTGCTTCCTTCCTGTAGACAGAGTGCCTGAAATGCCTTCTCTCATTCAGAACATTACAAGAAGTGGCTGCCATGAATGCTTAAAAGGACTATTTTATTCACAACCCCTGATACAAAATTGTGCTCTGCAGAGTCTGTGTTGTGTCTCAGACAGACACAAAGGTGCAAGAAACCTACCCAGACCCTTCCTTGCCTGCTGGGACTGCCTGCACTGGGGAAAGTCACCTGGAGTTGAAAAGCATGGCAAGTCTCATGAGCAAAGCTCTATGGACTTATGGAAATCTCCTGTCCTGTTGCCCTTACACAAGAGATTGAAAATAAAACACAGAAATCACAAGTAAATAACTCATCCTGCCATGGATCCTCTTGCAGAAAGAGGCTGGACAAAAGTAACCTTCGTGATTCACATCTTTAGGCCTGAGAAAGAAAAATTTCTATCAGGAGGACATTCTGTGCATTTCAAACTTTGAGCAATAAATATCTGCAATTTAGACTTCCCTACACTCCTGCCAATCACATGCACCCTGTTTGTGTGAATGTGGGCTGATGATGCTGGATCCAGCTCTGGGCACAACCTTTCTTCTCCGTGCTTTTTGTCTCCAAATGAATTAGGATGGGAACACCTCTGAACTGTGGAAATGTTCCTGGGGGATGAGCAGCAAAATGAGGGACCAGACGGAGTCCCAGGATGCTGGGCTGCATCAACCAGGGCATCACCAGCCTGAGCAGTCACTGTCCCTCTCAGTGCTTGACAGACCATGCCTGGAATACAGGTTTGATCCCTGCTATACAAAAAAAAAGAAAGAAAAGTATGTGGACAGGTTGGAAAGCATCCAGAGAAAGGTCACAAAGATGATCCAAAGCCTGGAAAGCTGCCACATGAGGAAAGGCTGAGAACTGGGGGTTTTAATTCTTGAGGGGGAATAAAAGGCTTAGGGGAAAGCTTATGAGAGTGTTCAGGGCTGTGCTTAACTGCTCCAGCAGCCACAGTGCTCAGGGATGGGCAGTGAGGAAGGGATTGCAGTGTGTCCCGCAGTTACCCACTCAAAATTCACATTTTCTGCTTCTGCCCAGCCCCCCTCTGCAGTCAGAAGGTTGCACACGCTTTTAGCAGCCTTGTTGATCACGTTGATTTGGAAAATCCTCATCAGGATTCTGGCTTAAGCCAGAGTGGATGGAAGATCACACAAACTTCAGAGGCCCCATCAGCTGCACAGGCTCAAAATCCCATGGCCTGAACAGGATTAACAAGAAGCTGCTGCAGGGGCAGCAAAACTGGCACTGGTAGGGAGCAATGTCACCAAAATATATCCAAAAAACCCAAATGCTGAGAACTCTGTAACTCGGGACCAGTGAACACTGAACCAATGAATTTCTATGGGTTTGACTGCAGAAGCATCTGAAAAATCTAATTCATGTGTCATGGAATGATTTTCTCTGCACAAGCCAGGCTGTGTGTGGATAAATTAATTTCTGTTGCACATCCTGGCCACAATAAAGTCATGCTTTCATTCTCTAACACTAAAAATTATGCTCAAGAGTTTTTTATCTTTCCCACAGTTTGAGTGACAGCCAGGGCTTGACCCTCCCTCAGACTTTGCACATCAAAGTGCAGATCAGTGTGGTGAGAGCTGCTGGAAAGCAGCAGAAGCACAGACAAGGAGTTTTCCCCGAGTGAAAGCAGAGAGAATCTGCTCACACAAAGCTCAGCCCCTGCTTTGCACAGGACCAGCAGCTGGGCTGAGCTGGAGCTGCACCCCAGGGCTGGGCAGGTGTTTGCAGGGTGGGGATTTCTGGGTTCCTTGGGTGCTGCATCACCTCACAAGGCAAAGATCGCTGGTGACAACGGGCAATTCTAAACCCAGCACCTTTCTCGTGATGTTCCTGTCCAAGAACAACGGGGGACTGAAGGGCAGCTGGGCTGATTTCATGCCTGATGTTCAGAAACCTGAGCTCCTCATCCAGCTGTTTGTTATTATTTTTATAAAACTGCGGGGCTGTTCGTGCTCCGTTCTGCAGCACAGGGAGGGTTTTTCCAGCTTTCGGTGTTTCGCTCTCTAAGACATTTGTAATTTGATCCTGTCTGTGTCAGCATCTCCGTCTGAGAGCTTTGCATTGCACCAACCACAGCTGCTGGGGACTGCAGGGGATGCAGCTGAAATTCAGGCTTGGGATTTCTCAAACCAGTGCAATAGATGGAAACAGCTAAACCTCAGGGATGGACACAGGAAAGGAGGGGGATTAGGTACAAAATTCAATTGGTGACTAAGAAAAATAAACTGCAAGTCCAGGAAAGAAACACCTCAGGCAGAGCATGTTACAGTGATGGAATAAATCTCTTGCTAAGACTTTATAAGGAAGCATCAGCTCTTGGTTTATGTATCACTTCTGAATTCTTCACACACTCCACACCTCTAGGAAAAAAAAAAAAAGGAGGTAATTAATCATCCTGAACATTAATTGCTCACATTTGATTAGCCAGCCTTTGAAAACAGACGTGACATAGAAATAGAAAAAAGTCATTGCAAATATTGACAGCACATCTCTGTCAGAGGAAAAAAAATTAAAATAGCATTACTGCCTAGTCAGGATGAATGGCAATGAGGTGCAGAAAGGATCACCTGGATTTCCAAACTCCTTCTCAGAGAAGACTCTGGGTGCTGCTGCATCAAGTAGTCCAAGACTTTGCCAGCAGTTTCTATCTAAAGGAATATATAGGTGTAATTGAAGCTTTTAACAGCTTTATCCCACAGGATTAAAGATGGTAAATCTAATATATTAATAAAAAATAAATTATTTATTATGATGATGATTCAACTGAAATATCTTAATCATAACTATTTACTACATGGTGTGGATAGCTATAACTACTAGTACAGTGTAATTCACTATTTTATAATAATAAACAAAACTGAATATTACATTAAAGCTGGCCAGAACAATTATGGGATAGAGATTGATGTTATTCACCCAGACCAACAACTGTGGGCAAATCTCCTTCACTCAGCCTTTGAGGAGTGAGCCTGAGAGTCACCCCCACTCAGGGGAGAATCTCCACTCACATTCTGAGGTGTTAGGAGAGCTCTGTCCAAAACTGGGACTGGGCATTTCTAGAATAAAGTCCCCAGGCCATCTGCCTGCTCAGCAGGTGAATGTCTGTAGTGTCACTGATGCCAGAATGATTTTTTCTTTTCTTTTCTATACTTTTTACACAGCTCTGTGTATCCACAAGCATCAGCACCCTTGTAACCCTTCATTTAGTTCAGTGCTCAGTGCTCTGTGAGTGTCCTGCAGGCCCTGAGACTGAACAGCCCAGAGCTGCAGAGCCAGGGACACCAAACATTCCATTATTTTGAGAAGCCAAGGTCCCCTGGTAGGACAGATTCTGGAAACTCGAGGTGAGCCCAGCCCAGCCCCATTATTGTTAGATATGCAAATGTGTAAAGGCTATAACTTGTGTGAGTGATGGGTGTGTGCATTGTGTCACCTGGCTGAGGTGATGCATCCAACAGGATTCTGATTAAAATCCTGAGGTAACGACCCCAGCCCTCTTAACCATGCCTGGCTTCATTTTCCTGACACCAGGAAAAGGCATCATCACCTGTTGGATCCTTTATCAGGTGCTTCAGCAGCTCTGCCACATCCTCATCTCACCCTCAGGGTGTTTGAGTTCCAGCAGTCACGCAGTTTCAGCTCTGTCCAGCACCAAAAGCAGTGAGTCCCTCCCTTCTCCCTTCCCCTCTGCCAGCTCTGCAAACCAGGGTGAAGTTTGAGTTGTTTTACCCCCACTCCAGGCAGAGCTTCCTGCTGCAGATCCTGCTCCAGAGCTGTCCTGGGCAGCCTGTTCCAAATCTTGACAATGTTTTTAATGAAGGAATTTCTCCAAATACCCAGTGGAAATCTCTCCTGCACAACCTGACTCTGTTTCCTCTTTGTCCTGTTGCGTCTGCTTGGGAGAAGAGCTGAACCCACCCCTGCTACAGCCTCCCTTCAGGCACCTGTAGGGAGTGAGAAGGTTCCCCTGACCCTCATTTTCTCCAGGATGAGCCCACCCAAGTCCCTCAGTGCTCCTTGGCAGAGCTGTATCCTAGAGAGTCTCCAGTGACAGAGGAGTGAAAAGACAGCAATAATGAGACCTGAGGCTTCTCAGAGATCAGCATTCCTGTTCCTGCAGTTGGGTGGAAATTAGAACATCACAGAGTAAACAAATCTCACAGCAGAAAATCCCATCCTGTTTGGAGTTCAGAGCACAGCCAGGGATTGAGGAACAAAGTTTCAGTTCTCTCTTAACTCGGAAATGCAGCAGCAATAACTGAGTGTCAAACTGCCAGTTTTGATGTGGTCTGTGTAGGCAAAAGTGCAAAACCTGAGTGTGTGGTGACACTTAGACTTTGTAATATATTTAAATTATAAATTGCATAACAACAACCTCTCTGGGAGAAATATTCTCTCACAGTTGTCCAATAAATCTGAATTAACAGCCCAAATAGACTGCTACAAATTACATGGAGCAGAAACAAATTTGGTAAAACTGAAAATTCAGATTAACTCACATGCTCGGGTGATTTTCTCAAAGCAGAGTAAGCTGGAATTCCTGTGCTGTGTTTAACCACATCTGCAGTGTTTGGGGTGTGGGAGCAGGTGCTGGGTGTGAATTTCTGGGATTTCCCAGGGGTGTTCTGCTCCCTCAGGCACAGCAGAGCTGGGTGTCTGTCAGGTCTCCTGACACACTGGGGGGTTGTAACCTATTAAAAAGATTAAAATAAATTGATTTAAACTTCCCAGGCCCCCCTGTCACAGCAAGCAGAGCAGTGCAGCAAAGTGGGCAGGGTGAGATATAGAGAAAATATCCAAAATGTACAGTTCCATTTCACCTTATGGATAATGTTCCCTTTTCTTTTTCTCTTGAGTACCTGTTTCTCTTCCAGGAGATGGCATTCCATGGGTGATTTTCTTATTATCACAGGGTCTCACTGTCACTAATACTTTTTGGATGATAAAGAGGATTCTTAAATGTTAAATAGCCTCTTGGAATTTTAAAAGATAAATAAGAAAAAAAAACAACTGGATGCATGCACATGGCCCAGGGGACAGCATCTGGTATTTGGAAAAGCGATTTTACTTTATTTGGTGTGCAAATCTCCAGAGTAGATTTTACATATATATACATACATACATACATATATATATATATGTATGCATGTATGTATGTATGTATATATATATATGTATATGTATATGTATATGTATGTGTGTGTATATATATATATATATATATATATATTTAGTGTTCTTCTCCCTTAACATTTGCATTAATAAAACTGATTTTGATAGCCAGGGCTTTAATTATTTTCACTCCAGATGGATGTGTGAGATTTCTTCCGACTCTTGTTGAAACTTCCTCTGAACAAAGCTGAATGTGTGTGAGGAGTGTTTAAAAATGACCTCAGGGAGTACTTGAAAATGACCTGAGAGTGTGTGGAAGTGCCTGCGAGGTGCGTAAGGAGGGGCAGGGCTGATGCTGGAATATTTTTTTCCTTTTCTTTTCTGTGCCTTTTACACAGTTCTGTAAAACAAGCATTACCATGCACACTTGTAAGCCTTCACTCAGTTCAGT
>JAHLSL010000081.1:170342-183841 GCA_025920805.1 Petroica traversi | reverse complement strand
GAGCATCCCGTTATCCCTGCCCTGTCCATCCCGTTATCCCTGCCCTGTCCATCCCGTTATCCCTGCCCAGAGCATCCCGTTATCCCTGCCCTGTCCATCCCGTTATCCCTGCCCGGAGCATCTCCCGGTCCCTGCCCGGAGCATCCCGTTATCCCGGCCCTGTCCATCCCGTTATCCCGGCCCTTTCCACCCCGCGGTCCCGCTCAGGACCCGTCCCCTCTCCCCGCAGAGCTCTTCCAGGACCTGCGGCAGCTCCAGGAGGCCTGGCTGAGCGAAGGTAGGCTCCCTCCCCCAGCTTCGCTTGCTTTTCTCGCCCTTGAGTCGTTTGTCTGGTGAGGTTGGTCCCGCTCCCTCGCTGTGTTTGCCTGGCTCCGAGCAAAAGTTTTTTCAGACTTGCCAACCTCTGGCTCGGGTAAATGGAGAGGCTGAATGACCCCATTGTGCCGGGGATTTGTCTGTGAATGGAACTTGGCTCCTGGCCCGCTTTTCTGGGTACAATTTTCACTCCAGGCTATTTGTAACTGGTTCGATTTTATGCTAATTTGTCCCTTATCGTTGCTGCTTGCCAGAACGTTGATATTTTCTTAAACAATGAAGCAGTCTTTTAATCTGGGGAACAAAATGTTTCCCTCTCTTTTTTTTTTCTTTTGTTTTTTTTTCTTTGTTTTTTTCTTTTGTTATTTTTTCCTTTTTTAGTGCAATAATTTCTGGGGACCTTCCTGGCATTTACACACTTTTCAGTTTGGTGTCTAATTGTTTTGACTTTGAACTTCAAAGAAAACTTCGAATGCCAGGGAATCACATTAATTCCAAGTGGAATTTGCTGGAATCTCATTCCAGTACTACAGATGATCCATTTTCTAGAAAATTCAAAACACATCCTCCAGTACAGACTCTTGATAAATGCAGAAGTACTCATTGTGATGTAGGTACTTAAAAATATTTATCAATAATGATGTAAAAATATGCATGTTATTTTGAGCAGGGTTATTTCCTCTAATTTTACCACCAGTGAAGGACAATCTTGTCAAAAGATTCTTTTTTTAAGCCTTCAAAATGTATTTGCCAACTGAATAAGATTATTAAAGTGAAAAAATCAAATATTTTATGTTCGTGTCAAAGTGAACTGAAATGAGGTGACATTGATCAGGCATTTCAGGGGTGTGAGGATGCAACAGGAATTACCTGGAGGCCCTTTCAATATTGAAACATTTGTGAAAGTTCTATCAGAGCAGGAAACCAGGTGTTAATTACTGGCCATGGGAGAGACCTGCTGAATGTGCTCGGGATTGATTTCATTTCAATCTTAGAAGAACTCGAGCTGCCAAGAAGTTTGCCTCAGAAATGATTTTTTATTGACTTTCAATTTTAGATTTTCTCATGTTTTATAACATGTTTAGCTCAACAACCTAAAGATTTTAGGATGGAATCTCTTTCAATGAATCTGCCAGTGTTTGCAGGATGAATTTGTGTGACTTGTGGTGGAGGGAAGGTCACAGCACTGGAGAGAAGGAGGATTAATAAATGATAATGCAAACCTTATTGCAGGTTTTTGGACTATAGGGAGAGATTTTTAAATTTATTTCTTTTGCACGGCTCATAGCATCTAATCAGTCCCAGTGAAATCCCTGAGAAATTCAATTTGTGTTCTAATATTCTAGTTTATGATTTTAGATCTCCTATCAGGGAACTGCTTTCTCCCATTGTTACTCCCATTTACAGACTTATAACACAAAAAAATGACCCTGAAGCAAATTATCTTCTGGTTTTTTAATATTTACCAGTATCTCAAAATATTTTCCTGGATGGAGAAAATATTTTTTACTAATGTCCTCTGTGGGTCTCCATGCCAATATTTGTTCATGAGATGAAGGCATCAGAACACTGGAGCACCTTCCTAAACAATGCAGAAGAAAGTGAAACATGAAAGATGTTATTTATTCTTTTGCTCTATCTCATTTAATTAAAAAAAAAATATTTGTTCATTTATTTATTTACAGTTCTTGGTGTTACTTTTTAAATAAAAGAAACCTAGGAAGGAAGCAAACTAGAAATAAGGCATCAGCCAAAAATGTTAATGAATTTAAACCACATGTACCTCTTTAGACTGTGTTTATAAATGTCAGTACATGTATTGTGTGATTTCAGTCATAGGTGTATCTCTTCGTTATATTAAAATTAAAATATTTTTGCTGGTGTCAATGAACACTTGAGTTCTCATTTTGAGAATGAGAATTATTCCTGTAGATGGCTCTTAAGAGAAACACACACTGAAAAATCCTGTGCCTGGTCAGTAAAAATCCAGTTTTCCTTGCCCTGTTGTAGCAGGCTCTGGGTGTCAATGTGGCCATTGGTAACTGTGTGGAATTAACTTCAAGCCAAATCTTTTATAGAACTGCATCAGCATTCAGATAAAACAACAACAACAACAATTTCTTGGAGAAAAGTGGCCCAGGCAGGTCCCTGTGGTGGCTGCAAGGAGCAGATTCTCATCTCCAGGTGTCCTTAGGGAGGAAATGGAAGTTCCAGTGCTGCAGTTCCTGGAAGTTGTGTGGGAAATTTTGGGGTCAGAGTTGATGTCTGCAGTGTCAGTGACTGGAACAAGACCAGAGCTGGGTTTAGGTGCCTGATAATCATCCCAGTTCTTCCAGTCAGGTATTGGTTTGGGGAGAACAAGAAAATATCTGGTTTGCAGGCATGTGAAGGAGTTAGTGAATATAAAAATTAAAGTATCTTCGAGCAAAAATCTCTTCAGCCTTCCAGCCCAGGCCTGTAGCTGTGGGCAAACAGCACAGCCCAGCAGTGAGGGCAGATTCTCTCATCCCAGCCTTGCCCTTCATTTCACTTCTGTTCTGTGGCTTTTGCTTTCAGGATTTAATTCTCTTTATAATGAAGCCATGGAGAGCCCCAAGGCTGCAGGCTGTGCACCCAAACTCTGCTCATGCCATATGATCCCCATAATTTCCTCTATTTCCATGTTCCTGTTCAAAGATAATTCACAGAATGAATTTTCTAGCTGTTTTTTTCCTCAGTTGCCCATCTTTTATTGTTTACATTTCCAGTTTGTTGCCATGCAGGTTGTTTGAAGGAGCAGTGGCTGCAGAGTGAGGGGTTTGGCCAGTTCCATTCATATTCCCCATTTATCAGCACAGTGTTGCTCCCTGAGGTTTATTTTTGGCATGTCTAGTCTAATTTAGTGGCAAGTGACTGAGATGAGTGGATTTCCATCCTTTATGTCCCTTAACTTTGACTCCAGCTCCAGGTTTGGAGCTGAGGGTGCAATCTGTGCCCACTCTGCAGTGACAGAAATTGTAGCTGTGTCTGCTGTGACATCTCTTTCAGCAATGTCACAGACTTTATGAAATAACAACAATCTGCTGCAAGCTCTCCCTTCCCTGCAGTAAAAGGGATGTAAAAGTAATTGTTGGAAGTAATAAAATGTGGGTAATGTTCCCCCCAAGGTTTCTCCCAGGACACACAAATGTTCATTAATCCCAGAGAGAAATTATCCTCAGTCACTAAAACCATTCCAGCAGAAAGCTCAGAGCTTTCCTGCATAGATTTATTTCTGCCTTACTGTTAATTGTATGTACAAAGTGCCAAACTAACTCTTCCCTCCCTCTCTCTCTCTCCTGACAGCTCAGGTTCCAGACAATGATGAGCAATTTGTGCCTGACTTCCATTCAGAAAACTGTGAGTAGCCTGGGGATGCTCAGGTCTCCTGAGGAAAGGGCAAATCCAAATTTTGGTGCCTTCCCCTGCCCCACCCCAGGCAGTTTCCCAATTTAATCTGAAATTAAACACTTTTTCTGCTTGTTCTTGTCTTCCTCCTTTCCCCAGACGTGGCCCTGCAGCACAGCTTGGTCTCTGGGCCATATCTCTTATTTCTTTCTCTTTTTGACCTACAACTGATGGTCCCACTTTTCTCTCTGAGTGAATGAATGAGTCAGGTGTGATGTGATAACCTGTTCCAGCTACTGGGAGCTGCAAAGAATTGGCTGCTCCTAACACATGCAGCTTCTTGAAAATTCCATGCAGTTCAGTGTACTGGGAAAAGCAATTTTTTTTCCCCCCTGAGACCCAGCTGGCATTTTTAGATGGGTTCTACACACCCAGACATTGAGAAGGGAAATGGGGGCACCAGGCACAGAAAGACTCTTTTCTCTTCCTTGGGCCTGGGCTGTTTGCCCAGGAGTGTCATGTTTGGAGTGCTGGATCCACCCCAGGTGTGTGGAGACCACTGGGAATTCAGGGAATTCTCCCCTCTCAGTTTGGGCAGAGCCCAGAGCTGTTTGTGGATGGGCTCCTCTGCTCCCACTGGGAATTCAGGGAATTCTCCTCTCTCAGTTTGGGCAGAGCTCAGAGCTGTTTGTGGGTGGGTTCCTCTGCTCCCACTGGGAATTCAGGGAATTCTCCTCTCTTAGTTTGGGCAGAGCTCAGAGCTGTTTGTGGATGGGCTCCTCTGCTCCCACTGGGAATTTTGGGCAGAGCTCAGAGCAGTTTGTGGGTGGGTTCCTCTGCTGCCACTCCCAGCACAGGACAAGCACTGGGAGCTGGGTGTGCCTGAGGAGCAGCAGGAGCCAGAAACAACAGGAGCTCTGGGATCTTATGGATTTATTGGTGTATATTGATTGTGTCAAGCTCTCTGAGTGCTGGAAAGATGGGGTAGGATGAAACCAAAGGCAGCCTAAAGGAGTCAGATTTTTGGGGGATGGGGCAGATATCCCCCTTTTGATGTAAGAATTCATTTTGGGGAAGGATGTTTGCAAGAGAAGCGTCCTGTGCCCTGAGAGCAGCAAAGCCCTTGTTCTGGCCTTGCTTCTGAAGGGACTCTTAGTCCTTTGTGTGAGGGAGAACAACCTTGAAAATGTCTGGTTGAAGCCTCTCCTGACATAAACTCGGCAAAAACATGAGGTGTTAATGGATCGGGATGTTCCTTCCCACCCTCAAAGGAGTCACAGTGCTGAACATCCCAGACCCAGAGCAGCATCAGGACTTAAAGAGGTGGGAGTAAGATGGTGATGAAGGACTGGAGCTGGCCCTGCTGAAAGATTTCAGCTTTGGTTTGGAAAAAGATCCTTCCCTAGTTTGAAAAAGTAGCCTAGATTTGTGTACCTTTCTGGGGTTACTTTCCTTCCAAGTGTCAGTGACCTCCCAACAGCAGCAGCAGAGCCCTCAGGCAAAGGCAGAAGATGCTCAGCCCATCCTTCAGCCAGGACAAGCCTTCCTGAGGAACTAGGAAGAAACTTTTGTCCCCTGCTGGACTGAAAAAGCTTAAAAATTAAATACCACATCTCCTTCCTGGTGCTGTAAACTGTAACCCACATTTGTTATTCATGAAATTCTGACAAGCCCACAAATATCCCTCCTTGTCTGCATCAGGCTCTTGCCACAGAGCAGAGAACTGAAAATGGAAAGAAACCTTTTTGCTTTCTTTTTCCTGGACTGTCACTGGTGTTTTGGATGAGCAGAGCAGTTTTGAGATTCCCCCCAAAATCAGGGATGCTGGTCTGTTAGCACAGCAGAGACCCAGCAAAGGGACACCTCATTTGGAAATGCTGAGAATCACCCCATAAAGGAGAAAAGTGTCCATTTGATCATTCCTTTCTCTCCTGCAGTGGCTTTTCACAGTCCTCCTGCTAAGATTAAGAAGGAGCCCCAGAGCCCCTCGGAGGCCACTCTGTCCTGCAGCCATGAGAGGCCATTCCAGCACAGTGAGCAGTGCCTTTTTGCCAGGTAAGGCTCTCACAGAGGGACAGGAGCTGGTCTGGCACCAAATGCTCTGCCTTTCCCAGTAATGGAGAGTGTGACACCAGCCCTGGCTGGCTGCTGTGGGCAGCAGTGGTCAGCAGCTCTGGCCCCAGCAAGGACAGACCCCTGGGCAGCTCATGGTACATCAGCCTCTTTTTTACTCTCCCTTTTCCTTCTCTCTGTCCCTCTCTGTCCTCCTCAGCAATCCTGACATCCCAAAATCTGTCCCACAGCTTCCCCACTGTCTGCAGTGCCAGGCCCTTGCCTGAGCTGTGCTGTGGCTGCCCCAGCTCAGACCTTCCCCAGGTTTCTGCTGGTGGGGTCAGAGCTGTCACTGAGCACTCAGGCAGCAGGGACTTTGGGAGTTTTCTGGCCCAGGGGCTGCACAGAGGGACAGCAGCTTTGGCACATCCTCCAGCCCTCCCTGGAGAGCTGAAATGCTGCAATGTCTGTTTGTTGCAGTGCCTATGACCAGCCCAGACAGACCCCCAGCCCAGGAGCTCTGGTACAGCCACCCCTCCAGCAGTTCCCCAGGCAGGACAGGAGCTTCCTGAGCCCTGCAGGGCCACCCCACCCCACAGCCAGCTGTGGATACCTCAGTGAAAACAGGTGAGTTACTGCCAGGAGAGGCAGCCCTGGCAAGGACTGCTCTCCTTGGTGACTGAGGGAGGAGGGGCTGCAGCATCAGATGGAAGGGATGCATTTCCAGTGAGCAGAGGATCCCCTCCTGTGGGACCCTGCAGTGCTGCTGCTGGGGTTTAAAGTCCACAACCTTCACCCTGCCAGAATCTGTGACCTTCACCCTGCCAGACTGTTAAAAATGAGGTCCTTTTCTGTTAAAGTTAAAAGGTTTTTAATAAAAAATCAACAAGAAAAGACAAAGACAAGGCAAAGGAATTACAGCGTCCCTGGATGCTGGGTGCACTTGGCACAGAGCCAGAGCACACCTCTCCTAGAGAGAGACTTTCTTTAAATACTTTTTTTACTTTTACAACTTGTTGTATAATTCAAATGAAGTTCTTTTGAAGAATTCAGTTAGTCTTTTATCAATCCCCATCAGAGGAGTCTCTTATCGAGGAATATCTTGACAGAAGTAGAAGTTTGCATAGTTGTTTGCCAATTTGGCAGAGGAGTCTCTTACCCAGGAATATCTTAATAGAAGTAAATCGCCTTGCTTGAGGGGTGGTTTGTGAGTGATATTTAACATAGCAATGTTAGTTATTTCTCAACTATTAAGTAAAACTAGAATGGCTACATTTCTACACAAACACTGCTTCTACAAGGCTCAATATTATATACGTAGTATTTATTATTTGTGAAAAACCAACACTATAATATGCATTTATAACAGACTCTGTGACCTTCACCCTGTCAGACTCTGTGAATGATGGGTTTTACAGCAGCTACCCTGGGAAACTTCCTTCACTGGGCTCCTTCCTTGCCCCAGCCATGAGGGAGCTCCCAGGAACACGCTCAGGAAGTTCCTGGCCCTCAACCAGCCCTGTGTCAGGGCTGAAATCAGAGGGCCAAGAAAGAAATTGTCTCATGTCCTCTCTTTCCCCAGCTCTGCATTTCAGCCTCCTGTGGAGATGTGCCACTCCTTCCCAGCCTCCCAGGGCATGGCCCAGGAAGATCCCATTTCCTACCAGTGCCCAGTGCCCAAGCCCTGCCTCCAGTACCCTCAGCAGGGCTTCAAGCAGGAGCAGCAGGACGTGCAGTACGAGGCAGCAGAGCAGGCGGGCAGCAGGCAGCAGTTCCCAGCAGCTGTGATGGTCAAGCAGGAGAAGGTGGATTTCCTATATGACTCAGGTAGGCAGAACTGGCTTTTTCTGACTCAGCAGGGTGAGCAGCTCCATCAGGGATGGTCCCTGAGCTTTTGATGCCTTGGGATTTAGCTTTTCTGTTTTCAGTCCTGTACTGCTTTGATGCCAGAATGATTCTTGTCTTTTCTTTTATGTGCCTTTTACACAGTTCTCTGTATCCACAAGCATTAGCAGTATGCACACTTGCAACCTTTTACTTAGTTTAGTGCTTAGTGTTTTGTAAGTGTTCTGCAGGCCTGAGATTGAACAGCCCAGAGCTGCAGAGCCAGGGACACCAAACATTCCCACTGTCTCAGGAACCCAAGGTCTCCTGACAGAAAGATTCTGTAAACTGGGGGTTAGCCCAGCCCAACCTCATTATTGGGCCCCTTGTTAGATCTGCTGATGTGTAAAGTCTAGAACTGGTGTGTGTGCTTGATGGGGGTGCATTTACCACGCTGTCTCCTGGGTGAAGTGGATGCATCAAACAGGATCCTGATTAAAATACTGAGGTAAAGACCCCAACCCTCTAACCGTGTCTGGTTTCATTTTCCTAACACCAGGAAAAAGGCATCACTGTAGTGTATAACTCTAAATCTCCACAACCTGTCAGCTGCTGTTCTGTTGTTTTATTCAGATAAAGCAGTTCCTCTCTAGGCCTGAAACTCAAGGACATCCCACAGCCTCAGGCCTTGAAAAGTATAAACAAAAGTGAGCTGGGGGGAGCAAACTGGGGGTAAATTACTTCATTACCTGAAGCTGGAATTGAACAATTAACCTCTGATATGCAAATAGACCAAACCTGTATCTGTCTGAGAAACTCATGACCATTGTCCACCTTGGGTGCAGCCTCTGGAAGCTTCTGGCAGCCCAGCGTGCATCTACTGAAGGCCTTCAATAAACACCCACTTTATTCTCTTAATCTTGTCTGGCCTCTGTTCCAGGCAGCCACTCCAAGGCATCACTTTGAAGCAGCACAAGCTCAGAATCAGGAGAATGTGTTGTGTGGCCTGGGTACCTGGCTGTGCAGCAGGGAACTAAAACACTTCTGTCTGTTCAGTGCATCCAGGATAAGGCTGGGACACTCATCATGCTCTGAAAAAGACTTTCTGGTAGAGAGATGAAAGCTTTTGCAAGACAGGAGATAGAAGGTGATGTTAAATCCTTTCAAACTAGAGTAAAGCATGCTTTTTTGCCCTCCAAAGCAGTAATTAGCTAATAAGGAGACTCAAAATTCATGATTAGCCCTCTCACATCATCAGAAATAATGAAAAGGGTGTTTCCAGTTTCACAGGGAGTTTTTGTCTTCAAGGGTATTTGTGAGCTGGAAAGTTGCAGCAAATAAGTGAGGTCAGCTTTGAAGAAATGGTACTGAAAACAGCCAGTAAACAGCAGCAGAAAGGAATATCAAATGTGCTGGACCTTGTACAGAAAAATGTACAGAAAAACCGTCTTGGATCCTTGCAGCAGAAGCCCCTCTAGGCACTGGCAGAGGAAAGCGGCTCTGGGGGCTCAGCTCTGAGCCAGGGGGCTGCTTGCTGTCCCTTGGAGAATCAGCTTCCCACTGCTATTCCCATAGAAACAAAGGCACAGAGAACAGAGAATACAGGAGAAAGGAGAAAAAAGTTTATAATGCCAAAAATAGCTCTCTAAATGCCAGATTCACCAAATTCTCTTATTTTTCCACAAGGGATAAATCTTATTTTTCTGGCAGAGCTGTCCAAAGACTCACTACCCTGAGATCACAGTACCTTCTTCCAGAGGGAATGTTACTTCTGGTTTCCTGGTATTTTAATGGACATCCTGAATTGTTTCATTTAGCAGAAATAAACACATAAATAAAAAGCTCCTATGAGGGTATCACTGTGCTGATATTGATATTACACTTTTACTGGGTCCTTCTGTTCAGAAAATGTGCAAACCCAGAAGAGGGGAATGTGCTTTTTGTGAGAGTATTTTATGATTGTAATAACACCCAATCTGTCAGCTCAGAGCTCTTTTCCCTCAGCATCAGCACAATATCTGCTGGCAGCAGTGGCCAGGCACAGGTGTGGGAGGGAAATATAAGATCTACCTTACATTTAAAGCTTCCAAAGCTTCCAGAGGTCCCAGTTACAGCTTCTGTTCCAGCTGTGCACAGTAAATAAATTTGATTCAGAAAACACAAGATACAGAAGACACAAATGGCAGTGCACAGACAGCACTATACAGCACACACAGGATCACGAAAAGAGTTCCTTCTTGTTTCTTTCTTTTATATTTTCTAAACTGTTTGTGAGAATGCCCCATCATGATGTGGAAAAGCCAGGGAGGCTTGAGGTATCTGAAATGACATTTGCAGACTTTGTCTGCAGAAACATTCAGATGCTACTGCTGTTCATTAACATCATCACAGTACCCCTGGAAAATGTAAAGCCTCTTACCTAGGAAAATAGCAGAAAAGTGTGTAGTTATCTTAAACTGAGAGGTTCAAATTTAGCCTAATGTCCATGATTTTGTATAAAAGTGATGTAGAGGTGACTGGCTGGCTGTTCTGGCTGCTCTGAAGGAGGGTGTGTGACAGTGCCACAAAATCTTACTATTCTAATTCATGATTGGAAGGACAATGAAATGAAGCTGTAGTTACCTGCCTGACACATCCTCCAAGAGGCCCTAAGAAGACCTTGGTTAAGCAGCTGCACTCACCTCTCCACCTTTGCAGAGTAAGATAATTCTGCCACCTGTGCTTTTTAAATAAATGAGTTTGTTCATTGTTCTGCAGATGTTCCTGACTGTCCTTCCATGTACATAAATGCTGAGAGTTACCCAAGCCATCCAAACACAGAAGATACATTAGGTAAGAAATGCAGTTTTTCTCTTCTTTCCCTGCACAGAATCTCCCTCTGGTGCTTCCCTGGCTGTCTGTGACTGCTGGTGTTGCTTCCTCTTCCAGGCTGCAGCTATGACAAGCAGATGAGGCCCTTCACTGATGATGTCTGTGTTGTTCCAGAAAAATTTGAAGGTTGGAGAAAAGAATGGCTTGGAGTTTTGGTGTAAGATAGGGTTGTTCATCATCTTAGCAGCCACTTGACTTGTGCCTACACAGTTCATGACACTGCTCTTGCAGGTGTGCTCGTTCCCAGCTTTTTGGGATCCCATTTCCTGAGCTTTCTTAGCAGCAGCCAGGCCTTCCAGCATGAGCAGTTTAATTGTGAGGCACATCAGAGCTGCTTTTGGAAGAGCTGCTTGTGAATTGGCCACTGTTTTATGTGAACTGAAACATTCCAGGCGAACATTTGTGAAACTGTGAAATCTGCTGTTTTGTTGGGTTTTTTTATTTTCTCTGTGGTTTTTGCACTGTTGTCCTTAGGAATGTCTTGTTTGTTGTTCTCAGCAGGAGACATGAAGCAGGAAATCGGGGGATACAGGGAAGGACCCCCGTACCAGAGACGGGGATCGCTGCAGCTCTGGCAGTTCCTGGTGGCTCTGCTGGACAACCCCACCAACTCCCACTTCATTGCCTGGACTGGCAGAGGAATGGAGTTCAAGCTCATTGAGCCAGAGGAGGTGAAACCATCGAGGTTCCCTACAGCTCAGGGGAATCACCCACTGTTTCTGGGGCTGCAGATTCTCAGGTGGCTTTTCCTCTGCCCTGTGAAGCTTCTGCCTGCCAGTGGCACTCGCTAGACCCTGCAGCAAGCCAAGGTTTTTAGAAGAGCTCAAAACACTTGAGTGACACAAATAGCAGGTTTAAGAAAGGCTGCTTGTATGTAAGCTTAAAACCTCAGCTGTGCAGTGAGTCAAATTATCCATTGCTTTCACTTCCCTGGATATTTCACTCTCAGGCTCACAGTGACCTGTGCTGCCTTGTCATGGTCCATTCTTGAGGGTAACATTGAGGTTTGGAGTTTTGAACCCTACTAATTGCAGAAGTTTTCATAAGAATCTGGAAGCAGTTATGTCCTAGTCTGTCTTTATTTCAAAATTACTTTAACTGAAGTGTAATTTCAAGTGCTGCCAATGTTCTAAAAACACCAGTGATACCTGACAGTATCCGGGAGCCGTGTCCATAATATCTGCTCATATCTTGTTCCAATTAGAGCTACATTTAGCACTGCTCTTGCTACATATCAAAATTTATGGGCACTTTCAGTGCAGATGAGTTGTCCTAGTGTGTTGACATTGGCTTACAACAGATTTCTGGGTCTCATGGACAAAGTTGAGCAACATGTAGGAGTAGGAAGGCACGAGTCTCTTCCAGGTCTCCTGATAAACATGGGACTCTTGAAGATTAAGTGTAACAGGATACAGCAGCCCTTTAGCATCCTCAAGCTTTCAGAGTACTGGAGAGAGGAGCAGTGGTGACAGCAAATGAGCTCTGTAGAGGCCAGAATTTCTCTGTGACACAGAGTGCTTGAGTTCTACTCATGGTAAAAAGCTGCTAAATTCTTCCTGAGTCTATTATTGAAATGTTTGTGTGGTACCATCTGTGAAAAGAGAGCCAGCTGGATAATGTTCTTTTCTCTTGGGCTGGGCTCACAGGCATTCCCCCAGTTTTGTAGGATTTAACTCTGTGGGATTTGGTTATGAGGATAAAATAGAAACGAGAGATCTCTAAAGATGAGTTTAGAGCATGGGAGTTTATTGTGAAAGAGTGTGGGTGTGAGAGGCTGCTGGGCTGCAAGACACAGCTCAGAGCAGGCCAGAGAGAGAGAGAGAAAGAGGCAAAAAGAGAGAGTAAAAAGAGGCTGATTTGCCATTTACAATACAATAAATCATCTTCTCTGTTGACTATTCTAATTCTCTTTAACCAATCTGAGACAAGCTACAAACCCTACACCATTTACATGCAACCTATAAGAATCATCACATTACCATACGGGGTTATATTTTAAACCTTAAAAAACTGCTTTTGGGAATCTCCTACCAGGCAGGCAGGATTTGTTCTGACCTTTGGACCTGCCTGGGCAGAGGGCATTGTTCTATCAAGAAGGAGGATTCCCTTCAGTCAGCTCTACCATTGTTTCTTAGTTACTCTTCAACTCAAACCTTGTCTTCATCGCAATTTCGATTCTACTTTCCATATTTTCAGCATCTTTTGCAAGGTAATCATATCTAGAAGGCTTTCCTATTTCATCTTCCCCAACACAGTTTGGTGCTTTGTTTGCAGGTGGCCAGGCTGTGGGGCATCCAGAAGAACCGTCCAGCCATGAACTATGACAAGCTGAGCCGCTCCCTGCGTTACTATTATGAAAAAGGGATCATGCAGAAGGTCAGTTTGCAAACTTGATGCTTTAAGTGATGCTCCTCTAGTTTGAGACTGAAAGTCCTACAGACAGAATGGCCAGGCATCCCAAGCTTGCTCTCCCTGAAACTTCTCTTTGCCAAAGTTAATTTAGAAGCTGTGAAGGAGCTGAACATGGGCAATGCATGAGAAATATAACAAAGGGGAATTCTGGCTTCTTTCTTTTTCTATATATGTCTGCAGTCAGGAGAGCGGGAATTTATGCACCTTCAAGAAGTAAAATCAGTCCTTCCTCTGGTGAGAGAAAGGCTGCCTTGTCCTGTGGTTGAGATGGTCTGTGGTACCCACAGGGCCCTGGAGAGATAATTGGGAGTGTAACTGTCACAGTACAGCCTGTCCAGGGACTGCTGCTGTCACCTGGCCAGAGTTGGAATGGTCTGTGGTACCCCCAGGGCCCCGGAGAGATAATTGGGAGTGTAATTGTCACAGTACAGCCTGTCCAGGGACTGCTGCTGTCACCTGGCCAGAGTCAGCTGGCAGCAGCCCAGCTCCCAGGAGCTGTGCCAGGGGAGGTCAGAGCAGCAGAGAAGCAAGAGGATGGCACAAGGAGACATTTACAGCTCTGACACATCCCAGGGCAGGCAGGTGTTTCTGCAAGCCTTCCCTGGTGCTGGGGAGCATTGCCTGGGGCTGAGGAGCATTTCCTGGTGCTGGGGAGCATT
>JAHLSL010000081.1:152350-170332 GCA_025920805.1 Petroica traversi | reverse complement strand
GGTGCTGGGGAGCATTGCCTGGGGCTGGGGAGCATTGCCTGGGGCTGCAGCACTCACTGCCCTCCCTCCCCTGGTCCCTGCAGGTGGCTGGGGAGCGCTACGTGTACAAGTTTGTGTGTGAGCCCGAGGCCTTGTTCTCCATGGCCTTCCCCGAGCAGCAGCGGCCGGCGCTGAAGGCCGAGCTGGAGCGGCACCTCAGCGAGGAGGACACGGTGCCTCTGTCCCACCTGGAGGAGAATGGCTCCTACCTGCCCGACCTTGGCAGCTTCCCCCCACAGCTCTACAGCAAAGGCTACACCTTCTAGCACTGCTGGCAGCTGGCTGGGTGCAGGTTTGTGTTTGGCTGGATCAGTGTTTGTTCAGGCCAGCACTAAACTTTGAGTTCCTGCTTTGGGCAGGACACGAGTTCAGGTACACAAGTGGACAATCACCTCACAGCAGCCAGGGCTCTGGTGTGCTTGTGGTAAAACTCTTGCTGTGTCAGGATGGGACACGTTGGCAGCCATGCAGACACCTGAGCAGCAGAGCTACAGCTTCAGCAGCAGATCAGGTCCTTGGTGCCTCCAGATGTACCAAACCCCTGTCACCATCCCTCTCACTGCAGAGGAGGGGATGCTGTCCCACCAGGTTGTTTTTTTCAGCAGCTACAATGCTGCTGCTGACTTTGTTCCTCCAGCACATGTCCTGAACCTGTGCATGACCTGCCTGCAGCTGTGGCCAGAGGAACTCACTCTGAAAGGCCAGTTCAGCCTTCTCCCCAGGATGGCTGCAGAAAAGGGGTCCCAGATCTTGTGCCTTCCTTGGGGAATGCTCATTGTCCTGTATGTGCCTGCTCCTGCCCTAGCAGCTCCTTGCCCATGCCAGGCATTTCTGGTATTCAGGCAGTCTGAGCAGGTGAGATGGAGGCCTTGGCCAGGATTAGAACAGTCCTGGCCCAAAGCCCTTTAGGGGAACCACAGAGGAGCTTGACTGCACTGGTCTGGGGCACAGATCAAAGCCATTGCCATGTTCAGGTAGAGGGAGCAAGGCCTGAGACACCAGCTCAGTGTAGTGTTGTGGCTTTTCCAAACTGAAAAACTTCTTCAACAAACATTCTCAGGATATTTGAAGAACTGCCAGGCTCTCGAGTGTGCCTGTCCTGGGCCTGGCTAGAGAATAGTCTGGGGCAAGAGAAAAACCTGGTGGAGGTGTGATCAAAAAATGCTATACAGAGTAACCTAAACCAAACATAGACATTAATATAGGAATTCAGACTTAAACTCCACAGATATTTGCATGTTTGAGGCAGCTCTCTCTACAGTCCAATGCAGCACATGCAACTTTACTAAACTGGCAGGTTTTCCACAAAAGTGAACATTTATAATGGGCACCACATCCTCATTAAGAGGTGTTTCATTTTTTACTTAGCAGCTCCACCACGTTCCCAGTTAGACAAGGAGCAGTACTTTGTACCCACACAGAAAAGGTCTGTTTCCTCTGCTTCAGACTGATGTTTCAGCTGCAGAACACAGAGCACTGCCAATCCTGCCAGCATGGTAGCCTGTAGAGATAATTCTGTATATTGGTTGAAAGCCTGATTTCCCGATGACTCTCCCTGCATGGCTAATGCCATCCCTCCCAGCCTCATCCCTGAGTGCAAGAGCCATGAAAGGCAGCACTCCCTGCCTGAGGAGAGGCCAGACACCCAGAGCTGCCTGCTCTGCTGATGAATTGCAGGCCCTGTGCAGAGAATTGGTGCTCTGGCAGCTCCTGACCCTCCTGCCTTGCCCTGCACCTCCCTGGCCAGCACGGTTCCTGTGCTGGCCCAAAGTGAGGTGAAAGGGAACCCTTCCTTTGGTAAAAGCTGCCTTTACTATTTATGAGTGTAAAAATACTATAATTAATAAATTGGTCTGTCTTTGGCCAGAGCAACTTCACTGATTCCCTGACTGGTCCTCTTTTACCTCTGAGCTTGTTCTGCACCTCCCCCTTGGCACCAGCTCACAGCTCTGGTACCTCCATCTGCAGGATCCCCAAGGACCTTACATTTATCCAGTATTCTTTGGGCTACCCTTCTGCCCAAGAAATCTTCTTTCCAGAATACGAATTCAGGAGCTAGTTTCACACATTTCAATGACATTTTAGCTGCAAGTTTCATTCAGGTTTCTCAAGTCAAGGCCACAGATCAACAGCTGCAGAGCAGTTCCAGGAATCAGCAAGGAAAGGTTCTCCTCATGTAGAGGCAGTGACCTCTGAAGCTCAGAGATCCATAATAACTGGATCAGAGAGTTGGGAGTCAATAAATACACTCTGCATTTCCAGTTCAGCTAGGCTGAGAGGCAGCTGGTATGGGAGTAATAGACAAGAGTCCTAAATGTCTCCTGCTGAATGAAAATGGCCAGGAGCTTCCAGGAGGAGATAAACAGCTCCCACACAACTCTGTAATATAAACACTTCCACAGAAGCTTCCATCAGTCAGAGATTAAGGAAGAACTTGTGCTTATTCCTAAGCACCACATCTACCTACCTGCCTTTTAAATCCTCTCCAGGGTGGTGACTCCACCACTGCCCTGGGCTGCCTGTGCCAATGCCTGTCAATCCCTTAAATGAAGAACTTTCCCTCAATATCCAGTCAAAACCTCCTCTGGCACCACTTGAGGCCATTTCCTTTTGTCCTGGGAGAAGAGGCCAACCCCCACCTGGCCCTAACCTCTTGTCAGGGAGTTGTAGAGTGAAAAGGTCCCTCCTGAGTCCCCCAGATGCTCCTCTTCAGATTTGTGCTCTAGAGCCTTCTGAGAGAGACTAAAATAGTTAATGGCTCAAACTTTGTTAAAATCACCCAAGGGCTTTGCCCATTGTAGCAAAGTGCTCAAAGAAGCAACTGCACCCAAGCCCACCCCACAGAACTAGAGACAAGATAAAGGTGGCACCATTGCCCAACTGTCTCGGGTACAATGAGAACTTAACAAGGCTGTGGGAGAAGAATGTACCCACAAGGAAAGCCCAACCCAGCAGCTGTGCTGAGGCTCAGCTCTGACTGGGTTCAGGGTGGGTGCACAGCCCAGACTCATTTGCTGTGGCCAAGTTTGCACATTCTGCCCCCTAAGCAAAGGGGGAGGAGAGTTTTTGAGTGATTTCCAAATGCCTGGTACAAAGGGGTGAACACCCATCCCCTGGTACAAGCCAGGTACAAAGCAGACCCTGCAGAGTCCTCCCTAACACAAACTGGCTCAGTTGTAAAAGACCCTGCCCAACCCCAGGTCACATTCACACCAGACATTAACTTGAGAGGCAGTCTCAGAAGGAATCATAAATTATCAAAGGCCCCCCAAAGTGCCCCAGACTCATTTCTGAAGACTGCACAGGATCAAAAAGTGTTGCAACAGATCCAGTCTGGTGCAAAAGACAGTGCAGAACTGCCCCCAGCAGGAAGCTGTGTGGGTGTTCCCATCTATTCTGCATGTTCATGAATCCACTGAACTCCCTGTTTCATGGAACCTCCACCAAGAAGAGCAGAATAAGAGGATCAATGGGACACCACTGGAGCCACAGGGGTGGTGAATGTATTTCTACTTAATCTGTCACTCTCATTCTCACACTCCCCACTTCTCCTTTTCCTATTTTTTTTCCTCTCTCTCTACCTCATATTTGCAGTTAAATAAAATCCGTACCATGGACTTCAGCACATGGTCTCATCTGCATCTTAATTCAGGTAGAGGCATCTCTCTAACAATTGGATATTAACACCCCAGCCTCACTGCCCATCTCTAGACACCTTCAGCACCTCAACATCCTTTTTGTAGTGAAAGGCCCAAACTGGATACAGGATTTGAGAGCTCTGCTGGAGCTGTGAACTCCTGAAGTCTTTGCTGTGCCTTCTTCAGAAAGAGCAGCTGCACAAACACATCACTGTGCACCCCAGGCTCTGCTCAGGATGGAAATAACCATTCTCCTGGCCCCCAGGGAACTATGGAAAGTATCAGGTGAGACAGCAAAGCACTAGAGAGTTGGTGGCTCAGAGGAGTGTAAAAGCTGAAGGAGTTTGTGGCACCTCAGCTCTTGCTGAGCTTTAGCTTTATGGCTCTTGTTTCTATTTCCCTGAATTAGCTTTAAACATGCTTTGGAGGCACTTCCATTCCTGTCCTTTTTGCTTTGACTCTGTGACTCCAAACTTACAAACTGTAATTCCCTTTAATTTTATGACAATATAACATGAGGGAAAGCTCAGGACATTTAACAACATCCCTGCTCAACTTTGTACAGATAGGTATTTCCAATATAGCTACTTTTCAGTGTGAAACATTCTTCAAATTCACTGTGTAAAATAACCAGTCAAACTAATTATCTTCATTTCAACAGTAATTTTAGCAAATGTCCCAGCTTTGGACAAAAAAAATGTTCCTGCAGCTAAAGAGTCAAATAAGTTTCATCTGTTAGCAACAAAAAAATATTTTACAGATAGTTTGGGGATGACATAGCACCCACTGGGGAGTCAACTTCTTTTTAAAACAATAACCTGTTATGCAATTTTTACAGACATTTTAGCTGTAAGAGCTCATTCTGCTACAAAAACCCGACAGTTGTGAAGTCACCAAACAATCTAAGTAAAAATAAAGCATGTCACATTGTGTAAAAGTTCTCAACATCTGTAACCACTTACATTTCCAGATGGAGCTGTGCTGCAGAGGGGATGTGGTGATTACTGTGAGATAAACCCTTCAGCACCCAGGAGATGGGGATGGAGGGTAAGGCATCACCTGTGCCATTGTCCAAAAACACTGACTGTACAAATATATTCTAGTTGGGTTTCAAGAATTTTTCCTGCCTTAACCCAAAGCTGGAGATACTAAATATCTCAGCACAGATGGCTTCAATAAAAGACAAATAGTTACACTGAATGGGAAAATGCATAAACTCGGTAAAAGAGAGAACAGGCTGCTCCCAAAAAGCAGTCACTGTCCAGGAGCGTAAGTAGAAATAAATCCCCTTTAGCAGGGCAATGACACAAACTATTTCAGCTTCTATTTGTCTGGTCACTCAGAACACAGTCAGACTCAGAACAACCAGTCTTAAATCACTATTTTGTTGTGCTGCCCAGCTCAGTACCCAGACTTCTAAGCCTTAGATTTTGTCTCTTAAAAGGGGAATCACTAAAGTGCTCCAAAACCCATTTCTGAGAGGCTGCACATCCATGCCACAGCTGGGGTGCCCCTTGAGCTCCTGTTCTGCCAAGGCTGACCTCCTGCTCATTGTACAGCTCCATGGGGATGTCTGTGTCCCAGGACACTGGCACCAGTGCAAAAATCCCAGTCCCACACCATGAAAGCAGAGTCCAGAGGCGGCTGAGCTCATCGGCGCCGGAACGCGCGCGAGATCCTCCAGGCGTTGGGCTCCTCGTAGCGGTTGTACAGGGGCTCCAAACGTTGCTGCTTCTTCTGCTTGCTCAGCTTGGTTGGGTCAGAAACCTTGAAGAAAGCTGGGGCAAACTCCACCAGCCAGCGAGGATCGATGGTTGTCACCTCACGCATGTACTCCTTGGTGGTCAGCACCAGCTCGTGATACACCACCCTGTGAAGAGGGACAGCAGCTCTGGAGATCAGTTTTTTCAAACAAGAAGTGGCAAGACAAGGGCTGGAGCTGCTAAGCTTGCTCTTCTGTCTCCTTTTAAGCTCCAGAAGAACCATTCCTATTTTCCCCCTCCTACTTCACAACTATTCTTCAGCACAGAATTCCTTAATTCCATTCAAAACAATCCTCTCTCCCTTTTCAACACTTAGTGTTTTAAACTCACTTTCACAAAAAAGAAACACACAACTACAACTTCAGGCCTGGCCTTGTACCAAATAGCAGCCTCATCTCTGCACAGGCACTAAGTTTAGCAGCAGAAAGTGACAAAAGTAGATTTGAAACTTTTCTCACTCTGCTCATTGCTAAGCAAACAGCAGCCTCTGCTCAGATCTGTACTCCACTAACAGCACACACCACGACCCACTCTGTTATAAAGCCTGAGGAGAAACAGGAAATTCCGTGCTACTTCCTTACCACTCTGGCTGCCTGTTGAAGAGAGCACTGGATGGGTGGATGTAGACAACTTGCTGGTCAATGAGTGTCCGATAGCCTTCCTGGGGATCCTTCTTGGCTGCGTTTCTAAAGAAGCCACTGCAAATGGCCTTTTGCACCCGAACTGTCGCCTTCCCACAGGACACCACATCCAGCTTATGCCTGCCAGACCACAGTTAGACAGAAAAAGGTTACAGCTCTCCAGTTGTCTCTACCAGGATCAGTTTAGCAAATTTTCTTTAGCTATTACAGTGCAAGAACAGTCAGAAACAAAGTCAGTACTTCTCCTGTTGATGTGCTCACCTGTCCATGATGCCCAACATCTGCTTGCGAATGTCCTGGGCTCGCCGTAAGGATCGGGCCTGGATAAAGTTTTCATAGCACCAGGGATTTGAAAACTTATTATTCTTCCAGGAATTGTACACAGCCAGCAGGGTGAGGTGGTCACCTTCTGTTTGATGGAACTTGGCCTTCTTTTGATCAGCAAGTGCTTGTTTATCCTAACACATAAAATATACATCAATCAGTTATCCACATCACAGAGAACATCCCTGGACAATACAAATGACAGGGGCTCCCTGTCATTCACAGCAGGACACTCTAAACCTCTCATGAAACAGGTGATACAAGATTAAGACAACACAAAATGTTTTATGCAATTTCAGTCCCTATTTTTGGAAGAATACATCAAAATAAATAGCTCATTTATACTGCAGGAAGCACATGCACACACTGAACTAGCCAGTTTTCTTACTGCTCTAGAAATAACTTCAGTCACTCATCAAGAAATGTGCTGAAGCAGTAGGTTTGAGCCTGGTCATCCACACACCTCTCCCCATTTCTCCCATCTGCACATAAAACATTAATCAAATATTGCAGCTATGCAGATCAAGACTGAAGTTAACAGACTATACTGCATAAGTAATGGACCAAGATAAACCCCACCACAGCAGAATCTGCTGCTTAATGATTTGAAAGAAAGCAGCAGAGGACAGAGGTGCCATTAAGAAATACTTTCTGTGTATCTGAAAATGCAAAGGCAATCTGAACTCCAGAGCTGGGACTAACTTGGTTTAGGCTGTATGTGTTTATTGGGAAATGCAAGAGCAAGTGTTAAGACTTTTCATTTCAACCTTCCCATCTGGAAAGAAACCACCAACAGCACTGCTACAAGCCCTTAAATGAAAAGGAACGTCAGAGAGGTAATGCACAAGAAAATGGTCTGACCAAATGACAGGTTTCTTTTGGGAAATATGCTCACTCTTAGCCTGAGGCATTCACACCAAACCCACCCAGACTGTAACACTGCTGCTCTTGGCTCAGCTCCTCACCTTGGGCCTGTAGAACACATTCTGCACAGACAGCATGGAGACAATGGTCAGCATCTCCTCACTGCACCCCAGATGCACAGACATGATCAACATCTTACACAGCATGGGCTCCAAGGGGAACTCTGCCATCTGCAAGAAACATGTTTCAAGGCATTCAGTGAAAAATCCTGAGTCTTCTCAGTGCAAAAGAAGGCAATGCCCTTTCTCACATATTAGTTCCCAAAGAGGTGTGCTTGACCCAGAATAATTTCACTTAACATGAGGCAAATCACTTGTTTGTATTCACTATCACAAGAATATCCCAACATTTACAGAAAGTTTTTAGACTTTAATGGAAACTTATGAATAAGGAGAAACACTCGTTGCTCCTTAAAAAGTATGTAACTGTGGTAAATGAAAAGCTACCAGTAAAAACACAGGAGAGTGATAACAATGGAAACCAAAAATGGCCAAAACTGCTGTCATGTCATCCCCTGAATATTGGCCAGAGTAAGAGGTGTTTCATTTGGCCTACCCTGCGCCCAAGCCGAGTGAGCAGCCCCTCATCATCCAGAGCTCCCAGGGTGTAGAGCTGCTCCATGGCAGTTATGAGAGTTTCCATGGGGGGAGCATCCATGAAGTCAAAGGAAAGCAGGTCATTGATGCCCATAGCCTGGGAGAGATTGGAGAAAAGCCAAGTTAAAACACTGAGAAAGAAGACAAACTCCAGCCAGAGATGTAACACCAGTGAGGCACTACAAAACTGTAAGCAACCTCACATCCTTCTCCTGATTGCAGGTCACAAATACACAGATGCCTTCCTTGAAATAATGAGCACTGGCCCATGGCAGTCATGCATTACTCAGCTTTCTGGTCTGCTCCTTTGGTACTGTTCCACATATCTCTCAAACAAGATAATTCAGCTGAGGAGAAACAGGCTAAATGCTGCTTTTGAGTACTCTTGTAAAGCAGTGTGGCCTGACAGCTCCACAGGAAGTTAAGCATGTTGCCAGCAAGGGGAATGGCAGCAGCTTTCCCTGCTGTGTCTGGGTTAATGCAGTTCACAGACTTCCAGAAGGATGGTTCACCCTTAGACATGCCCAAGTTTGCAGCTCTAAACCCACTCTAAAACAATGTGTCTCATCTGTTAACAGTACAAATGTACCCTTACACAGGAGATGTTACTGCTCTTGAGATTTGTTTCTCCTACCTCCTGCAACTGTTCTCTGCAGCTGAAACTCAAAATTTAGCTGGATATCCAACACAACAGCCCTCAACAGAAAAACACAGGAGCAAGCCCAGTGCCTGAGAACTGCTTTTGTTGAAGTCTCCTTTCCAAAATACCTCTGTTTCAGAAGAATCTGAAATCACAGCACTACTTCCCAAGATTCAGAGGCAGAGACTCATTAATTGAAACACTTATGTGCTGGCTTGCTACAGGCTGGTGAAACACCTACCTTCAGGGAGAGCACTGTACTGGCCAGATTTGTCCTCTGGATTTCAGGCACATTGGTGGTCAGCATCTCATCTCGATATGCACGTTCTGTGTATAACCTGTAGCATTTTCCTGGGCCTGTTCTCCCAGCCCTCCCTGCACGCTGCTTGGCTTGAGCCTAGAGACAACAAGGCATCTCAGTGAACAGGTACAAACAAGTAAAATAAAATGGTTAGTCACAATTTTACTTGTATTGATAAAAAGGTTTTCAGTACAACACAGGGAAGTATGTATTCTGTAGGCACAGCCTCAAGGAGCTGTCAAAAATGTGATTTTATCACTGCCTCATTTTGCTAACATGTGCTTGGAGCCACATTGGCAAGACAGACAAAACCCCTGGGGAGAGCCAAACACAGAATGCCTACCTGTGAAATTGGTGTCACAACCAGCTGGTCAATTCCAGTCTTGGAGTTATAAACCTTCTGCTTCACAAAGCCAGGATCAACCACGTAATATATTCCATCAATAGTCAAAGATGTCTCTGCAATGTTGGTGGCAATGACAACCTGCAAATCACAGTTTGAGTCAGCAGCAGTTCTGAGTCAGGTTGCCAAGCCAACCCCACCACTCAACTTCATCCTTTGGTATAATATGAGTACCTTGTTATAAATGCAACCACTGACACTTAAAGGAGAAGTGTGTTCACAGGGGACAGAAGGAGATGTTATCTACAAAGATGGACAGGTTTTACCTGTCTACCTTTGTTTAAGTACCTACTTTGTCTAAAGGAAAAAGAGTGTGATAAAATCCACAATTAAAAGCAAAAGAAAGCTTGTAAGCAGACTGCACTGACTTCAGGGAGATTTCTACCTATCACTCAGACACAGCCTGTATTTAGAGAAAAATCTTCCTGAGACTGTATCTCAAGATATTCACTTGCTGCTTGGTAGGAAATTTACCTCCATCCAACAGGAACTGTATTTAGAATTTAGAATTTTAGATTAACTGAAATTAATATCCTTTAAAGACAGCATTAATAACACACCAAGAACATTCCACAGAGAGGTTTGCTACACCAGATGCTGTTACACATGTGATCAGAGGCTTAGATAACTTGATGAGTATACAACCAAAAATATGCTCTAAGATGTAAATCATCTTTTCTCCAAAAACTGGATCCTTTCAGCAGTGTAAGACACCCCACTATTAAAATATATCAGCAGAAGATGAAGGTACACATAGATGAAATTACCTTTCTGCTCCCTGGTGGGGCTGGGTCAAAGATCCTGGTCTGCATTTCACTGGGTAAGGCTGAATATACTGGCAGGATGATTAACTCTGGAACATCAGGTCCTAGAGATTTCATCCTCTCATAGAGGATTTCACAGGCAGTGTCAATCTCTTCCTGGCCAGTTAGAAAGACCAAAATGTCACCTACACAGGAAGTAAATTAAAACATCCAAATCAAATATGTTTAGTACAACTCCTGCATTACCATATTTCCATTCCTCATGTTTTCCACTGATGAGGATCCCCAACTTTTATAGCCCTTGAGCAGCAATTCCCAGCCAGGGGGAACATCAGTCTTTCACCCAGCTTTCCCAGCATTTTAGTTACTGTGTTTGCAAACAAGAAAGAATAGTCCTGACAGCATTTTGCTCAAGTTACTAACATGACCCATGACCTTGTTCAGAGGTCCTTCAATCATCAATAACCCAAGACCATTCTCCACTCACCTGGTGGCTCTGTTAAATGGATCTGCATTACTGTAATCAGACTGGCATCCAAATAATCTGTCTCTGGCTCTTTTGTGTACAGAATTTCTACTGGGTATGTTCTGCCAGGAATTGTGAAGATTGGTGCTTCATAGAAATACTGAGAGAATTTCACAGCATCCAGTGTTGCTGATGTCACTATCAGCTTCATGTCCTGCCGCTTCTGCACTGTCTGTAGGACAAAGTTCTCAAGTCATTTATGGCCTTTGGAACTATTAACATAAGGCACTTGACTAAAGTCAGACAAATACAACCAGTGATGTAAGGTGTTTTAATGTTTCAGCAGAGGGGCAGCTCATCCCAGTACCCAGAATTTTGGAAAATTGACCACTGAGGTCCCCTTTGAAGCCCCTCGTAGCAACATTATCTAAAGAAATCTTTTGGCAAAGAAGGATGAGCAAAGCAAGAACCCTGCCAGGCTCACCCACCATTATGAACATCCAGGATGGCAAATTCTCATTGTTTTTGCTGCATTTTGCTTGCTCTGCCTTCACACAGGGGCTCATTTCATAAAGACTCAGCCCACAGACCCTAACAAGCACTTGGTTCTGCTTCAGAAAAGACTCTTGCAGCATATGCATGCACCTGCCTCGTGTGACCTGACCTTTGCCTGTGCTCTCCTACCCACACAGAGGACACTGAAGGAGTAGAAATCCAATGCTGCATTACCTTCTTCAGGAGCCCAAAGAGCACATCTGTGTGTATGGTCCTCTCATGGGCCTCATCCAGCATGATAATGGCATACTGGGTCAGGTCTGGGTCTATCAGGCACTCTCTCAGCAACATCCCATCTGTCATGTATTTGATGACAGTTTCAGGGCTGGTGCAGTCCTCAAACCGAATGGTGTAGCCAACCTGGAAGGAAGAGTTGCACAGAAACAGAAGTTACACAATTACCAGCCTCATTAACTCCCAGTTTGATTATTCCACTAACTCATTTTACAGCCTACAAGGGAACAGACACATGGACACAGAAGAAAACTAGCTCTGGTAGTGATTTTTCCCACTTTTCCTCATGCTTATTTTGGCATGTTCTTCAACATGAAAATTCACCTCTTGTCCCAAGCAGCAACCAAATTCCTCTGACACCCTCTTGGCAACAGACATTGCAGCCACTCTGCGAGGCTGGGTACATCCAATCTTTCCTCTTGAGGTATATCCTGCCTCAGCCAGGTATTGGGTAATCTGGGTTGTTTTTCCAGATCCTGTCTCTCCAATAACAATCAGAATCTGGTTGTCATGCACAGCCTAGAAAAGGACAGAAAACATACATTTGTCAAAGTTGTTTAAAAATCAAAACAAAACAAACAAAATCAGCATAGTTTATATCTAGGATTAGAATGAGCCCTATTGCTCTTGCTTCAGTTGACACAGATCAAAAATCATCTAAGTATTCCTACTGATCAAGTCAGCAACCTGTTTAACTGCTCAGTTGACTTATCCCTTGCCCACATGATCCTAGTATCAATTTTGACTTACATCAATAAATATCTGGAACATATATAATAGTTTAAAATACATATTGTGAACTATAATTTGCACTTAAAATTATCAGCTGGCTATTCACCTGTCAAAAAGCTAAACCAAGACTATTTATTTTAAATAAATGCTTGCTGAAACCAAAATGCCTTTCCAAGAGTCTTACTTGTATCAGTTGCTCCTTCAGTCTGAAGATTGGGAGACTCTCTCTCTGCTCAATGATGGAAAGCTGGGTCTTCTTACCATAAGAAGCTTTGTTGCCACCAAATGCATGTTTCTTCCACTCTGGGATATCATTTGGCATCATCCCAATACCTCGCATGTTTGCAGCTATTTGTCTTCCATCCACTAGAAAAGAAACAATTGCACCATTACATCCAAGTTCACAGCACAGACCCTGATGGTCCTGCTCTAACTGCTCCACCATCCAAGTCTTCTGCCCTGTGTGTTTCAATGTTTATTAAGTTTATTTTTTAAGTGAATATCCCCATTATTACAGGATACACCTGTAATAAATATTTCCCTTGACACTTCTATTTCCATTTCAGTGGAAAAGCATTTCTTCTTTCACTTACTTTTAAGTGTGGCAGACAAACACAATATCAAGACATTTCTCCTGAACTGCTCAAGTAGCACAAAAAAGGCACAGTTCACCTGTGCCCAGTCTTACCATCAGGGAGAGGATCCACCCAGTGTGTGTTGAGGCCCATGGGGATGGAATCCATCTCTGCTTCTCTCTGGGCTTGTTTAAGCTCTCTCCTCTCTTTAGCTAAAGCACTTTGCATCATTGCAGCCTGGGACAAGGAGCCATCTGGATTCTGGAAAGCAAGAAAAAAAGATTTCAAGCACTTCCATTCTTTCAATTATTCTTCTGTTGTTACTGTACATTAGAAGCATCTTCTGAAGATACTTTAAAAATGTTAAATTTTGTTTATTAGATTTCCAGGATACTTCCATCAGGCCAGCCCCATGAACTATCCTGGCCATAATTAATATGGAGCATCCTTACACTGCCCAGCAGAAGGATTATGGGCACAACCAATTAAAAGTATTTCTCTACTACCTTCTACTTTCAAAAGATAAGAAAAAGCAGAACAGAGCAAGTATGTTCTAACACTTTTGTAAAATGGCATTTCAGTTCCATTATTCCACTTTGCAGTCCCCCAGTTAAAGTTAGAACTCAGCTTTAATAGGAAAGAGCTTCAATTCAGTGATTGTTTTTCAGGGCTCTCAGTAATGTGCAGGTGGGAAACTGGTTGTTAAATTCCCAAATATTTATTTAATTAGATCAAGTACATTGGTTTTAACCCCGAAAATCTCTTACCTTTACTATTTTAATGGGACTCATATCCATGCTCTGTTTAGTGTGACCTCGAAGAAATGGTGGCTCTTCTTCAACGAGCTCAATCTCAAGATCCTCATCTAAAATCCATATGTGACACTTGTTACAGAAAAGTTAAAACATCTTTCAGGTACATAAAAGTGCCTCTTCAAATAATGATTCCTATGTATTCTTGACTATGAGGTACTTAAGAGTTTTAATAGAGAAAACCTGCAAATAAAAATACACAGACAGGGCACATCCAAATGCCACTAATAATACAGCCAGAGGAACCCTAGTTCCAAATGTACAAGATGACAGCAAATTATGAGATGCTTTATAGTTACTTCTATCATCAATAACTTTTTGAATCAAAATACATCCAGAAAGACAAGGAATTTTCAACAATAATGAGAAACAGTACCTTCTTCATCATCGACTTTAGGAAGAATCCCAGTCTCCTCATCAAAGTCAGGAAACTCCTCCTTGGAAAGCACATTAGCTGCAATCATCTGGGAACAGAATGAATACAACATGAGCATGTCCCCAAGAACGAACACAACTCATGCCTATGACTCAGTTCTGACACCATTCCTGTAAAACAAGACCAAAGGAATGGTCCTGTATCCTGGCACACCTGTCCCCAGGTCATCCAGCCTCTGACTAAATAATCCTTTTGTTACTCCAAACAGCACCAAAACAGTCCCAAAAAAGACAACAATTCAGAGTTAAGGAGTAAATTACACAATCAGTTAATCCAGGAGCTGCATTCTAGTTCATGAATCTGCCTTTATTAACTTTATGACCTGGCACACAGAGAGCACACACCTGTTTGATCTCCCACTTCTCGGGGTCGGAAATGCGCGTGAGGCGTTTCCGTTCCAGGCTGTCGTCCTCCACCTCGGGGGCGCTCACCAGGGACAGGTGACTGGGCCTGTCTGGGTTCCTCATGGAGGTCTCTTCATTGCTTTCTCCAACCAGGTTCCTCCTACGGTTCGGGTTCAAGTCTTCCCCAGTGTCTTGATCAACATCCTGCATTAGATTGATTAATGGATCAGTCAGCTCTCCACTAATCTGTTAAAACGGCCCATTCACAGAAAATGCTGTTTTGCAGGTTTTTTGGTTCTTTCAGATGGCACTGCTAAGAACATTCTCAGGCGTGGAACGCTCTGCTCAGTCTTGGCAATAGTAATGATTTAGTTTAAAATTAAAAGTTTCTCTCCTACTGAAAAAAGAAGACAAACAGCAACAGTTTGAGGTTTGTCTTGCTTCTTTGATAGCATGTCAAGGCAAGAAATTGTTAGGAATGCTACACCAAAACTAAAAACCTAGAGAAAATGTCAAAAGTAATACTCCACTTAAATACAGAGCAGTAACACAGTTTTCACTCCCACTTGAATGGTTATTCATGTTTACATCAAAAAGAGTAAAAAAATAGCAAAAAGAGGGATAATTTAAAAAATTTTAGAAGCTCTGTACCTTCATGCTCAGGCTGGTTTTGGATCCAGTAAAGGACAACACTTTGACTTTCACTCTTTGTCCTTTGCTCACAACATCAGCAACATTGGCAACCCGTCCTTCTCTCCGCAGCTCTGAGATGTGAACCAAGCCTTCCCAACGTTTCCTGAGGGTGAAACACAGGGGCAAGAGAGGGGCACATTACTACACTGACAGTCCTTCAGATCATTCAGAATCTAGATTAAAATATTTTGCTGTCAACTGATTATTTGTGTATGTTCACAAACTGGTGTTTGTAATGAGAATTTTGTCATCCTCCGCCACCAGACTTATTTTTCTGAAACAGCCCTTCAGTTTGATGCCAATGTCCAGCACACACTCTGGCAGCCTCATCTTTAAAAGGCACTAGCAGAAGAAGTACCAGATCTGCTGCAAACATCAAAGGGTACCTTAGTCCTTCCAGCTGCACAAAGCACCCAAACTGCATAATGCTGGTGACTTTGCCGTTGTAGATGTCCCCGATGGACGGCTCCTCAGCCGGGGGCCGGTCTATGTGCTTGTCTCTCCATCTCTCATGGCTCCTTTCAAGGTATTTGTCTCGATCCCTGCGGTCCTTACTGGGACTCCAACTCCTGCTCCTTGATCTGTATCTGGATTTTCCCCTGCTCTTATCCCAAGTCCTGGAACGAGACCTGGAGCGGGATCTGTGCCTTCGCTTCCTGTCCCTGCTACGGCTTCGGCTTCTCTTCCTCTTCTTCGCCCTAAAAAAACAAACAAACAAACATCACATCTTTGCAGTGGATCTCCACCTCAGGCAATGACAGCAGCCAAATCCTTCCCCCCAGACACACCAGGCACCTACTTGTGATCACTGCCCCTCTGCTTGCTCTGCCTGTCTGAACTGGGCATCAAAGCTTCGAGTTCCTTCAGAGCATCAGCTGCCACTTTCACATCATCTTCATCCAGCATATTCTGCAAGAACAGAAAACTGTTCTGCAAAAGGGCTGATAAAAAGCCTGTCACAAAGAATTAATCTACAGAATTATCATCGTACATGTATCTGCTTAGAAAGAATGCAAGATAAAAAAAGATCAGACTCAATATGCGATGTAGAAGAAAGAAATAAAGCTCTCTCCCTATTTGGCCACAATATTGAGACAATTCTGATTTTATACAAAAGACAGTTCCATCCCAATGCCCCAAATTATTACAGAAATACAAAATGCAAGTCCCTCATAGCATCTGAATATATAAAATATTTAATTAGTTTGTGACACATCATTACTTTGAACATTATGTAAGGAAGGCCAAGCTACAAATTTCATGTCACAAGAGTCCCACCTTCCACATATTCTGCCAAACAGTATCAACATGGCAATTGCTAACAAGAATTCTTTGCTATAACGTGCAGTAACACCAGCTTTCAACCTCTTTCACATTTCATTTCCCACAGTTCACATTTATCCATGCGTTAGACAGAGAAGAAAGGTAGAAATTAACTGGGGAAAAAAAATTTTTACACAGTCACAAAAAAAATCTGAAACGACCACCTTACCCTGATGTTGGGATTGTCTGGTCTGCAAAGGGCTGGATACAACTCCCTCAACTTTTCTTTCTCTGATTTGGGTTTGACAACTGCCTCTGATTTTGGGATTAAAAAAACCAAAACAGCACAATGAAACACAAAACTCAGAAGTGCTATAACAATTCACTCTTGATTTTTCTATAACTGCATATAAAGTTTAATTTTCACATGAATGCAAAGGCTAGGAGATTCAATTCAAGGATTACTGTGTTACCTTCCTTCAAACAAAATTCTGATGATAAGTGAATATGCAAAAGACTGAATATTCTGAGCAGCACACTCAAAACAACAGCAGCAGGATGCATGGTGCAATACGATTTCCCTTCAAGACTAAAACAGGAACTGCATCAATCCCACCTCACACTGAGCCACTGGCTCCACGTACCTTTGCTCGTGGATGGTTTTGGGGGAGGCCGCATTGTCTGTATGAGACGTAGCAAGTTACTGATGAGGGAATCCTGGAAAAATCAATAGTATTCTTTATGAAATGATGGCAACACTTTCATTATTAGAATGCACAAGTGAGGGTTTATTCACAGGACAAAAAAAACCTCAATTCTGAAGATGCACATTGATTTTTAGAAGCTATCACTGGACTTTGTGTACGTCCTAAAAACACGTAAGTTGAACCCAAAAATAATTATGGTAATTTCATCTAAGTGACTTTTCTGTTAATCATGTTTAATCACCTATTTAAGCCAACTATGGTTATTCCTGAGAAATTGATAAACACAGCATATAAGCATCACAGGAAGACTTGTGACAACACTTGCCCTCATGAAAAGTTGTCACTTTCATATTTTATATGCTCAACATAACAACAATAAGAGTCCTCAGGAAGATGCTTTTCAAAGACCAAAAAAGTTTCTAAAAGTAAACAGGGGAGGCAGGAATAGCAGAAGCTAATAAGTACGCAGTTTTCCAATAGAAGAAAACCAACAATCATTCCTCACAACACTCTTTTAAAACAGAAAGCTCCGTAAAAGATACCGTAACAAGAAAAACACAACAATAACACTCAGGTCTCGCTTACAGTGAACTCAGCGCCATTCTTCAGAAGAATTGCTTTAAATGTGTCAAACGTGGTATTTTTCTCGGCAAGACTTATCACAAACTCGGCTGTGAGGGAAAAGCATAAAGAAAATTAAAACAAGTAAGTAAAAAGGCTTGTACGTGGGGACAGAAACTGCGGGGAGCCCAAGCCAGGCCCCTGCGGCTGCTGCGGGCCCGGGGCAGCTTCTCCTCAGCCCCCTCCCTGGCTCGGACCGAAGTGTTCCCTCAAGCTCACACGTTTTTTTAAGAAAATAATGGGTTTTCTCGCCTAAATTCGAAAAACTCCTTTACAAAACACGCCCGGCCCCACGGAAAGGGCTGCTACGGCCCTCCTCAAGCTGCCTCTAGCCCAGAACACGATGCCCACCGGCCGCCGTGCTCGGGAGCGGCCCGGAGCTGCCCGAAGGCCGCGGCCGCCCCGCTTACCCAGGTCCTTGTCGTTGATGCCCAGGTGGTTGTCGAGCTCGGTGCAGACCTTGGACACCAGCGACAGGTACTCGAGCTTGGCGAGCTCCTCCGCCGCCGCC
>JAHLSL010000081.1:134165-151950 GCA_025920805.1 Petroica traversi | reverse complement strand
GCGGGCAGCGGGAGGGGCTCGCTGGGCACAGAGCCTCGATGCGCTGCCAGCCTGGACGGATCGGCGCGGCCGGGTAAAGGCTTCCCTGAACGAAAAGGCGCTTTCCGCCTCCAGCAAAGGCCGATGAGCTGAGGGTACCGCGGGGGTTCCGTTCGGGGCTCACACCGGGTACGGTGCAGAACGGCGACGGGAGCGCAGGCCGGGCCTTGCGGTAGGAGAGGTTTCAGTGCGGACCCTGCTCCTGTCCCTGGCCCCTCAGCCCGCCTTGCTCAGCGCCCCTGCCCGCCCTGGGCACGGCCAAAGCCCCGGCCGAAGGAGCTGAGGCCGTGTGCTCCTGGTTCCCCCAGGGCTGCACTGCCCACCGCCCGTGCTGGTCCAGAGCCCGCGGCAGGAACAGGGTAGGAACCCCACCCCAACCTCCCCGTTTCAGGCCCCTCTGCTCACCCAAAATAAGACACAGAGTCACGTCTGCTCTATAGAATATATTATAAATTATATCATGCATCCATTAACAAAATATACAAAGCCAACAGAAATATATCTATCTTAAGCCTGAGCATACAGCATCTAAACTCTAGTAAAAAGTAACCTAAAGAGAACAGCATCTCACACTTGCCATTTCGATCTGCCTCCTCAAATGTTTTAGCTTTGTAATTTGTAGAACACATTAACATTCCAAGTACAAAAGTACACACAGCGAACATGGGTCCTGCTGGGCCTGACAGACCCAAGCAAATAACCACACCACGCTTCAAAGTGTCATCAGCTTCTGCATTGCACCCCTGTCCTTTACTCCTCCTTGTTCTAGAGTCAGCATTAGTCAAAATATACTCAAAACAAGACACCCAAGTTAAGGTGGAAAGTTACGGAAGGATCTTTAACTGGTCCACAGCACACAGTTGTACTAGTGTACAGAGAGATGGGAAACACTGCAAAATACTTCTACTGTATTTCAAAATAAACATTTAAGAGTATATCTTCCACAATCTATAAAAATAGGTTTAAAACGAAAGTGGTATGATACATTTGTTTTCTTGAGCTATTTTAATGGTATTTTATCTCTATGGGTACTAAGTCTTTTAAAAAATTACTGATAACCTGGTCAGCCACAATACTGACACTGCTTCAGCTATTTTGTGACAAAACAGAACACTAGTTTGAAGCAGGAGTAATATAAAACATTTCAGAATCAACGGTCTCCTACTGCAGCAAGGAAAAATATATAATGGAAAGTAAGAACATAGCCAACACTGTCACCTGCTGAGGGACTGAACTCTGAGGAGTTATCTATGGATACCCCACTGCACAGCAGTGTCTGGTGCTCATTTGTCATCATTCTTCAGAATCAAATCTCTCAGCATATTTAGAAGGGAATTCTTAGATTTCCAAATTAAGTATGGGCATCTAAAACAAAATCTTACAAGAAAAATGAATTCTAGAGATGTGGCTATAGAATCACAGGACCAGCTAGAACCATCAGAAGAGACTGTACATTTGAAAGTGCTTAAGTTAATGCATTTTTCAAACTCTAAAGTTATGTGATCCCTGCTTCGAGCATTCTTTCCATTCCTAAACATCACCAAAATTTGTACCCCAGGTCTGGATTCCCACACATTCCTGTATTTTTTTTATGTAGTATTAACAGAGTAAAACGTTTATACTGAGAAAAAAGGTAATGGTCAAATTTTTAATATTTTTACAAAGAGCCTGTAAAGATTCCTAGAAAGGCTTTTCCTACCCTTAGACTCTGTTTTTAACAAAATATTTTATATAGGTTATACTTCTACTGTTAGAGCTCTGGTGTGCACTACCATTACTGGTTCAATTGCTGGTGGTAATTCTCCTGCTTGGTTCTGCTACAACAAGCAACAACTTTACTGGTATTCATCAGTTTAACTGCAGTTACACTTTCAGACTTTTCAAAAGTCGCAAGATGGCTTCTTCTATGAGTAACTTCTTTTTCTTAGAATAATTTGTAAGATTTAAATCTGTCACTACCACACACTGGAAAACCAATTACTAAATCCTCAGAAGAAACAAAGAAACTATGAGGTTTGGGCATCTCTTGTAAATTAAGCAGGACTACATTTTACAACAGCATTTTACACTGGTTCCTATTCCAAAGCTAATTAAGCTAATAAAAAACTTCCAGCTGCCTAAAAGAAAGTGTATACACAATAAAATGGAAAGTTCTTATCTGGGTACAAAGTTTAGTTGTACATAATTCGCTGGTAAAAGGATTTGATCTGAAATTAGAGATTTAAAGACTACTCATTCAACTATGAGGTCCAAATAA
This sequence comes from Petroica traversi, assembly GCA_025920805.1. Taxonomy (NCBI): domain Eukaryota; kingdom Metazoa; phylum Chordata; class Aves; order Passeriformes; family Petroicidae; genus Petroica; species Petroica traversi. Next base: position 149,654 of record JAHLSL010000081.1, on the reverse strand, counting down.
CTGAAATTCTGGTATCCATTTCAAGAGATGCCACAACAAGGGCTGTTTGACATTTCCATGAGGGTAAAAAAAAAAAAGTAAAATGCTCAAAGAAAAGCCAAAGTTTTAAGTCAAACCTCCAATCAGAGAGCAGCTGAGGAGCAGCCTGCTACTTCTGCAATGTTTAATTAGAATTTACTCAATGAAGACTATTCCTCTCTCCACCAGGCAGGTCTAGCACCTACTGCACCAGTCTCTGTTACTGAGCTGAAGCAATTCAGTCACCACTTCAATCATGTTATTGTTGTGTTTCTTCAGCAGCCTCAGGTTTAGCTGCCTGTCACAGAATCCCATCTCACACAGGCTGGACAGCAGAGTGGCAGTCTGCTCTTCTGGAGCTGCAGGCTGCTGAAACCAAAGATAAAAAAGGTCATTTATTTTCTGCCATTTGAACTAGGGGTCCTAAATTACACTAGAATAAAATTGAGGCACAGAGGCTCTTTCAGCCCAAATTAAGCCATTTATACTCTCTTTCTCTGAGAGTTACTACTCTTGCATGATGCCACAAGAGAAATGCTTCCATCCCTATGGCATGGATTTCCCAGTCTGCTGAGAGCAGCATTCCTCAAAGGGACACCCTCTTAACATTTTACTCTTACATGAAGTCCAGTATGGAATATTGATACACTTCTAAAACATACACCTATAAATTTAAGGTTGTCATTCTGTGAAACTCACATAACATACAGGAAAGACATTTACCTGTTCAATAATGGGTGGTCCAGCAAACAATGCTTTGTAGGCAGAAGCAGCAACAGACAAAGCTCCTTTCACAAGTTCTCCTGCAATGCTGCTTCCTTGAGGGTACCTGTGAAGAGACAGGTGCTGCTTTATGGTCAGTAAAGCCAAGGGTTTCAGTGAAATGCAGGTTGCTGTGCAGACAACAGCCTGTGATCCAAAGGGATCAGCAATGTTTGGGAACTGAGCTATACATGAAGCTCATTCCTTTTTTTTGACACCTTGTATTAAATTGTGGGTGTATGCTTTCCATGAAGTGACCTTTCAAAAGAATTTTGCATTCTCATGTAGAAGAGAACATGAAACTGTGCAATGACACATACCCATTCAAGGTAGGGTAATTGCTATTTGTTTTCCATGAGTACTTAAGTTACTTAATGTTTTGACTTATTCCTCCAGTCTCAGTATTTTAAGACAACTTTATAAGCTAACTTGTAAAATCCCCATTCTAAGAATCCTGAGATTTTCCAGAAAAAAAAACCCCACAGAATTTTAGAAGCACTCAACTTGAGCTCTTCATTAACTCTGGCTTGCCAGTTCTGCATCCTTTAGATTTGTGTCTGAGTAGAAACCAAGATCTTGTGAAAACATAGCATGTTTCCTTCAAGAAGGGAGGCCTCTCTTCAAAATAATGACCACATGGAATCTGTAAGCCAGAGCTTTTCCCTAGGTGTCTAATTAAGTTCTACGCCTAAAATAATGTTTGTGAAGTCACAGTTTCAGCTTCATTACCTCGGGTATTCTGAGAACTTAGTGAGAAATGCAGAAGATCCTGGCCCATGATTATCTTCACCACTGGGTTCTGGAAAAGGAAATCAAAATGTCAACGTGCCCAGTTAATGACAGCTAAGCTGGAGAAATGCAACACATACATAAACAGAAATACAGTACAAAAGTAATACTCTAAATTTAATTATGCAGCCCAGGTATCCAGAATTCTCACTGCAATGAAAGCAGGCAGAAGATTTTCAGAACCATCAGCAGTGTTTAACACAAGAGGAACTGCTGTCTCAGTGACTGTAACAGCAGCTTAAACACATAGCTCATTAATTCCAGAGCAAGGTAATTTTCCAGATGCCTGTAAGTACTTTTGAGTATCCTCTTACCATTTCCTATAATAGATGCTCTTAACTGATCCACAAAGCCAATTATTTCTTTATTTGCAACATCCAGAGAATAACTAAAATCTTTATTTGGTAGATTTCTGCTCTCCTCAGGAGTAACAAGACATCAAATTCAATACCAGGCATAAGGAACAGGTGATAGCAACAGTCTGCACCGATTATTAAATACTGTCAATACCTTCTCTTTGTATTTGATCATGAGGAGCAGAAGAGATATTCTCTGAAGCTGGTGTGTTTGGTTCTGGGAAGAAAGGATTCTGAAGAGTTGGAAGATTCCTGAGAACATAAGGCAAAAACATCACTAGTTTTATTCTAAATGTGCACACATAAGTCATTCAAGATCAAGAGAAAAATGAAAAAACTACACATGGTCCATTCTCTCCCTCCCTGCTGCACTCACCTAAATCAGTGAGCACAGCCTCTATAACAACATTTACCTCAGTATATGATAAAACTTTAGTTACAACAATTCCTGCTTGAAAAGCACATGACCTTGCAGGCTCTACAGCAATACCAGCATCCCCATTTCGTTCTGACCCCAGTGCATACCTTTGTGCCTGGGGTAAGGTGTCCACAGCTGCTGGGGTTAATGGCACTGCAGGCAGTGTTTGGGAAGGTGTCAGGGTATCACTGACGCCATGGATCTGTGGCTGGCTTCCCCCTTCTGGGCTCTCTGCTACTGGCTCAGGTTCTCCTGTCTTTTCTAAACCAGGCTGAGAAAGAGCTGAACTATACATGGAGTCACCCAAGGGCCGACTGGTGTCAAAGCACTCAGGGAGAATAATGATATAATCCTCTGAGGAAGCTGAGGAGCACTGACTCTGAACATCATCTTTGTCATCTTCCTCTTCATCACAATTGCCAGTGCCACTACGGGAGCTTGTGCCCTCAGACAGTGGAAGGTCCCCTAGTAGGAAAAAAGTGAGGTATTAACCATTGTCCATTTTGTACAGACAACAGAATGAGTATTCATTGAGTAAACTCTAATTCAGCAGAGACAGAATTGTCCCAGTTGTAAGAAACAAGTATTTAGAAACAACTGTAAACCTTAGCTGCTGCTATTAGTGGTGTGATTTGCCCTGTTGTGGGGAGGGTGTAGTGTAAAAGACTATTGGATCTTAATGTTAAGGCTGTGCAAATGTGTTGCTGGTATTAATGCTTATAGTGAGAACAGGAATAAGAGCTATACAGAGAACTTAAACTGCAGTTTTCAGCTCCTAAATTACACACAGTAGAAACAGGTCAGAAACGTTTCAAGGTGCATGTACAAAACATGGAGGCACCAGTCATGCATGACATATGAGCACTTATTTGAATATCAACTGAAACCTTTTGGTCTCAATTTCACTTCATTAAAAAACAGCTGTTAAACTAGCTGCTTGTTAAAGTATTGACACAAATTTTCTGATGTAATGATTCTTACAACTGGGACAATCTAACGATTCTCTTCATCTAACAAAGATCAGTTTCCTAGAACAGCATCAGATCTTCTTACACATGGTTTTTTTTTTTTACAGCTTTATCCTGCACTCAAACCCACTTTACTTACCACAGGAGTTTTCTGTCATTGGTTCTGACTCATGAATCTTTGCTTCCTTTTTGGAAGTGGAATTGCTGTTTATCATAGGAGATTCTTCATTTATCATATTGCAGTTGAAGGTGTCTTGCAAAGTTTGTAAGGAGTCTAATAAAACCAATCAGGAAAAACAATTAAATGGTATCAACCACCAGAGCTGAGCAATTTGTGTCTCGTGTCTGACTGCAAACAAATCAAGCCAGAGAAGGCAGTTAATGCCAGTACTTACTCTGGAAGATTTTGGGGGTTTTTTGTGGGGGCTTGTGGTCAGGTGCAGCATCCAGGGTCAGAGATCGAATTACAGTTTCACAGACAAACTGAGTCCCACTCATATCTTCCTCCCCTTCCTCCTGGTTCAGTGCATGCTCAGCTTTCACTTTCACCACAGATGAGTCCACAGACAGGCAGGCTTCTGCCATTCCTTGGAAAGGGAAACATAACAGATTTTACCACCACAACAAGGAGATGTAACTATAACAAGATTTTTTTAGACTAGCCACAGCTAATATTGACTCTGTATTAATTATTTCTAAAAACTGAAAGACATTTCAATTCAGCTCAAGTTGAATGTGAAAGTGATTGAGAAGCATGAGGACCTCACCTATAAAGGGTAGGCTGTTAATTCTCCCATCAAATCTACAGGTCAGACAAACCAAAGTTTTTGAAAGGACTTTATATAAGGGCATGCAGTAACAGGACAGCAGAGAATGACTTTAAGATGGAGGAGGGTATATTTAGATTGGATATTAGGCAGAAATTCTCCTCTGTGAGGGCAGAGAGACCCTGGCACCGGGTGCCCAGAGAAGCTGTGGCTGCCCCTGGATCCCTGGAAGTGTCCAAGGCCAGGCTGGACAGGGCTTGGAGCAGCATGGGATTGTGGAAGGTGTCCCTGCCCATGGAGAGGGGTGGAACTGGATAATCTTTAACATTCCTTCCAACCCAAACAATTCTGTGACTCTATGATTTCTATTTCTGAATCAACATATATTACCTTCAACCTCTACAATCACTAATGTAGTGTCAGACTCCAGGTTTATCAACCAAACAACCCTTTTTATTTTTATTTTTTTTTGCCAAAGAAGGAGAAGTTAGAATTCCTTTTAGACATCAGGTTTGCTGACTACATAGAAGTGACCATATCCTCCCTTCACCCCCAAGCTCCTCAGGACTACTGCTTACCAGGCACTAGTTTAAATCCACTGCCCTCGTTCTCCTCCTCTATCTGACCTAAGCCAGGCTTCTCCAGCAAGGGGCTGTCACGTGGCAGAGGGGACATGCATGGAGTCATGTCTGGAAAACACAGGGAGCAAAGATAATTGGCACTAAAGGAGAAGGAGACTCCAGGAGATAACATTTTAAAAAGTTGTTATTTTCAAGGGACATTCTTTCAAGACTGAAGAAACTTAGTTATTTTGCAAGATAATCTGGTGGAATAATCAACTAACTTTGCATTACACTGCCACTGGCTGTGCAAAGAAAATGGGAGCATTCCTCAACATCTGAACTGTTATGTTCTTGGGGATATGAAGGTGAAAATAAGCCAAGACTGAAAAACACAAAGGATAGCTGTGTGTGCTCCAGAGACAGAATATGGGAGCCTTACCAACAGGAGTATTGTGTGGCACTCGCTCCAATTCCTGCACAATATTAATGTCCAACAGCTCAAAGGACAGCAAATCCTACAGAAGAAACACCACACAGTTCCCATGAGCAAACTCTGAAAGTGAATCATATCTGTACTTGGCAGCCCAGATCCCACTGAGGCACAAATAACACTTTGTTCCTCAGCACAACCTTTGGGAGCATTTTCCCCACAACACATTTTCATGTAATACATGCACAAATCAGGGCAGCAAGAGACAAAGCTAAGAACTCCCCTGTCAGAGGCCAGAGAAAGACTCAATGCTGATCTTTTTTGAGAATCTTAATCTGTCCTGCACATACCTTCCACACAATGACAGTCCCTGACACCAGTTCTAGAAAACAGCTCTGCTGTATAAAATGCAATATCCTCTTTCTGAAAATAGAGTGGCCATTTTCAGAGCTCAGCAGCTTTATTCTTACAGATGTCTATCTACCCAGGCATCAAACCCAAGGTGTTTTGCTTTGTATCTACCTGAATTTTAGCACTTTACCTGTGCAGTGAGGAGATCGACAGATGGGATATAAAATTCTCTCTCACTTGGCAGATTTTTGATCTTTAAAGGAATATTTGGCAGAGAGATTTCAGCCTGCTCTGCAATTTCACCCATCAGCTGAGCACCTGTTTCTGTCTTTAAGGGAGCATCCTGCAAAAAACAAAAAAACAGAAGCCCCTTAGCCACAGTAAATAAAACATTGTATGAAATCTAAAGCCTGAATTCTGTGTAAACACACAAGTAATTTGAAAGACATTTAAATCAACTTATTACAGAGCCAAAAGGCTCTGTAACAAAGAGAAATGCTGCAGTGTTTCAGTTCAATCAAAGAAGTAGACAAATAGCTGCAACAGACTGACAGCAAATCTCATGCCTGTCAAAACAACTACTTTAGAACTTTCACATGCTTTATATGTTGTGTTTCTTTCCTATTAGAAATAAAATTTAAAAGCAAACAGCTAAAAGAATCCCCTTGACTGGTTACTTAGGAATACTATGCCAAATAATACACAATGCTCCTTCTCCTGGGCAATTCAGCTGCCCCAAATACCAGGTGAGTGACTTGCCTGTTTGGTTCTGGAAGCTCTACTCTTCTGACAGGAATCAGAATCCTTCCAATCACTTTCTACATAATCAGCAGCTGGAGAGGGATCCACAACAATACTGCACCAGATCCTTGGCCCAAACTGTTCCCCTTTGTGTGACAGTCTCCAGTGAGAAGTGTAAGTTCCTTCTATGTTGGGAGCTACAAACTCAACTGAAACAGTTCCTACTTGTCCAGATGGAAGGGATGGCACTAACACATCTTTCTTCTCAGAAGATGCCAAGGTCAGATTTCCCCACATAAGTTTCAACTGAAATACACAACAGAAAAAGGAAGAAGTTAACTTCTTGAGCTTCTCTGCAAAATGTGGGCAGTAGGAAGCAGAGTTGCTCTGCTGAAAGGCCTTGTAGACTCCAGGCATGGAGAAAACAGGCTGCTAGCACACATTCTCATATGAGTCACTATCAACACAAGGATCCTCCACCTTTCCACACAAATGCAGTCACTTGCAGAACAAAGGGGTTTGGAGGTCAGAAAAGCAACAGAGCAGTTGTAAACACAGTCAAACTGTGTACCATTATAATAAGGGAAATTAACATTATTAATGGGAAACATGTTCAGAGATGGTACTTTGACTGCTTTCTTCCTATGGTCTGCACTTGTAGAGTACCTAGACTGCTTATTGCCCCAGAATTCCCAGCCAGAATCAACAGGCCAAAGGAAATCTTAAACAGGTCCTAAATAATTCACACACAAATGTTATCTTTCAGAATGATTTTAGGAAGAGCAAAAGCAAGATACCTTTGTGTCTGAGCCCCATTCCACATTGCCAGTGTTTTTCATTCGCCAGTGTTTGATAAACTTTGTTCCTGGTTTCACGTGAGTGCCATCAGGCAAATTCTCATCCACAAATACTGCACTTAGTGTTGGGACAATTGCTTGGAAGGGTTGATTAGGACTCCTGGGATTGGAGAGGAGAAACAAAAAAATCAAAATGCACCAAAATTGAAGAAGTTCAGCTGCTGATAAATGTTAATTTGGCTTTTAAATGCCCTAAATGGAAGGCATGAATTAAAGAAACAAACTATACAAGTTTTACACTGCTCATTCATAAATTAAAAGGGAATGGGAAATGCAAAGCAGTTGCTTGCAAATGCTGCTGTCTGATGAACTTCAGCTTAAGAGCACATTGAAAAAATAAAGAAGAAAAAATAGCACTGAACATAAATATACAGAATGTACTTGAACTTTATGCAAATACACTTAATAAAGAAGGAAGCTACAGACATGTGCATGCATGAGTATGTATAATCCCAGGCACTCCCTTTCCTCCTAAATCTACATAAATCACAAGTTTCTGGTAATAACCACCAGTCACTTTCTTCCTTTCTCCTACTCTCCTCTCAATTAGAAACACTCTACCTTGCAAATTGCATTTAGACAAAATTCTCACATATTCAAATGACAAATCATACTTCAAATGTGCAATTTCAGAACCTTCTTCCTGTTACTTTAACTTGAACAAAAGGTCAGACAGCACAACTACCAGATGCTCAGCTAACAACAAGCCTTACAGGAAGGTATTAGGCTGGAGACTCTCAGATTTCAGAGTAGGTGAGCCATTTGTTTCCAACACATGGATAGAGTTCCACAGATGAATTTTCCTGTGCAATTTCAGCTGCTTTTTGAGCTCTCGGACCTCTGCTTTCCTCTGTTTCTTTTCTGCTCGCAATCTCTGCTTCTCTGCCTTCAAGAATCTTTTGTCCATCTGTTTCTGGAGCCTGCAGAGCAATTAAGACATCTTATTACATTAAATTGATCAGAATTTATCTTTAGCCAACATAGTCTTACTCTCAAAATAACCATTCAGGAAATGTCCCATGTTTCTAGACTGGACACCAAATGATTTTTAAAGAATATCCTCACAGTTGCTTGTGGAACTATTTTGAATGGTCTTTGAAAGAACAAAAAAGGGCAGAGTGCTCAAAGAAAAAGCAAGCTCTCAAAGTTTACTCCCCACCTATGATACAAAAGTCTGTCTTTTCTGCTTTGTTGTTAAAAACACTTTAAGATTTATGACTTAGGCCCTGTATAAGTACATAGCTATTTTTAGCTACTTGCAACGAAGTCTGAGTACCCTTCCCATTTCTCGTTATCTCCAAAATAAAAGCTGAACCTCAACTCCAACACAACCAGGACAATTTTGCCAGGTATTCCCAGGTGCCCCCCTTTACCTGACTTGCTCCAGAGTAGCAGGCAGGCGTGGGGAGAGCTCAGCCAGGCTGTAGCTGTCAGCCACACAGGGGATGGGTCTGCGCAGCTTTAGCAGCACGTGGTTTGGGTCATGGGCATAGCTTCCTGCCTCACACTCTTCACAGATATTGTAGGCTGGACAAAGGCTGCAAAGCAGAAAACACATTAGTTTACCAAGAGGCAAAGAATTTCTGCAGAGAAGCAACTCTGGATTACACAACCACTGAAAGCAGCTCCCAAGTGACAGCAGCTGGATGTCTCCTATCAGTATTTGGAGCCACGTGCAATACCTGGATGATTCTCTCTCCTCTAGGCAAAACTGCAACACAGTTCCCACTTCTTTGAACACATATTGAAAAAAAAGATGCTTCCTTTATCACAAATAACTAAAATTGTTGCTACAAAGGGCAGAACATTTTATTGAAATCCAGTGTGAGAAACAGTACCACATTTATGAAAATACAGAGGCTAAGTCAACAAAGCACTCAGGGATGCAGAGCAGATTGTTCCTGCAGGAACAGGGTTGATAAAAAACAGACTGTCATCTCCTGCCAGCAAGGAAAAAAGAATCCGAATAATAACTCCTGTTGGCATTTCATCCACTGCTTCTGCCTAGTTCCAAAATGCTGATCTTTACAGCAATTTCCTCATTCAAGTAAAACTCTCACTTTTAACACCTCACTTAAGACTTTCATCAAATCCTACTTCATATTATTAGACTGACAACAGTGCTATCATTACAAAAATCAATGACCTGCCTTAGACCCACTGACTCTCAGAACCAACCAAACAACTATTCTAGACTAATGGTTCTAAGTCTTGCTTTTTGGTTTAGTTAACTAAACAAAACATTTTCCTTTATAATTACTTCATGTTCTATGCAGATAAGGTAAAGAGTCATTGAGAATACAGTGTTATCAAGTTCTCTCACTTCAATAATCACCTTTTTGCAGAAGAGTATTGATCTTGCTTTTATGGAGATAAAGTCTAATGATGCCTTAAGTTTTCAGCTTTTATATTTTTCAGATCCTGCACTGCATTAGTGGATAACTCTGAGCTCCATAGAGAGTGTGAGGGAGCTCTCTTCACATTTTGCTCAGACAAAACAATCCTTCCAGGCCTGACAGCCAAAGTCACCATCACAGCCCCAGGCCCCAGGAAGTACAAACACAGTGAATTGTGGGGAGCAAACTGAGGGAATAGGACTTCATTACCTGAAGCTGGAATTGGACAATTAACCACTGATATGCAAATAGACCAAACCTGTATCTGCCTGAGAAACTCGTGATCATTGTCCATCTTGGGTGCAGCCTCTGTGAGGCTTTTGCACTACCCAAGGTGCCTCTGTTGAAGGCTTTAATAAATACCCACTTTATCACCTAACTCTGTCTGGCCCCTGTTCTAGGTCAGCCACTCCAGGCATCACCAGTCACCACCAGGAGAGAACACCAGCTGCTGGTGAGACACACAGCAGACATTCTGACACCTACAGCAGGCTGCAGATTAGAAACCCACAAGACCCCCAGGCAGTTTCTCAGCCTCACAGGCTGTGCCCATCAGCTTCCCCACTCCCAGCCCCTCGAGCCGCACCTGCACTGGTATCGGACCCCCACGATGCGGGCGCGGCAGTGGCAGCAGGAGATGAGCCATTCACAGGGGCCGCTGCTGCTGCTCCCGGCCGGGCCCTCTGCAGGGGGAGCCGCTGCCGCCGAGCTCTCACTGAAATCCGGGGGCTGACTCTGCTGAACCAGCTTCTCGTACAGCTTCTGCTCCAGCCTCTCCACAGTCTCCTTAACCACTTGTTCCCTGAACTGGAAAGAAATTAAAGCAGTCCAGGATGAGACTCACCTAGGAAATTTGAAAAGCTCAGTTACATTGTCACAAACTTTCCAATCTGTCAGTAGGCACAGACTACTTCAGAATCATTTCCCCTAAGCCCAGCACACTTTACATGAAATTAAACAAGCACAACATTCCACAGAGAGGACTTTTATTTTAGAAAATACCAACCCAGAGCTTTTAAAAAGGCAAGTTAAAAATCACATATTTGTGCTTACAATATTGTTTTTCTTCCATAACCTTGCATGAAAGAAAACTCATCCCCAAAACAATTACCATAACTCCAAAACTCCTCTGGACTCTCTACCATTAAGTTCTGATTTGCCCATCAGTGATGTTTTAAAGATAACCATGAATTTCCCCGTTTTTGGTTGGTATAAATAGGTGGCAAAGGAAAGGAGACTCTAGAAAAAAAAGCTTAAAAATAAATGCAAGTTTCAGGAACTTGCTAGCTAATGAATTCTTAGCAGTGATATCAACCTGCTTTTCAGTGATGTTTATTAGGTGCTCAAAACAACATCCACATGTTAACCGGTAGCTTATTGTCAATGGCTTCCTGAAAATATTTTCTCAAAGTGAACAGCCAAGGAAAGATTATCAAATGCTCTGCTTTCAATCACAGGAAACCAAAAGTATTGTCCTGCTGAAAGTACTGTCCTGCTGAAACTGGGCAATCAAGAGTCTACAAGAGCAGCACTGTTCCATGCTCTCCCACATGAGTGGTCTGGAATTCCTATGGATGGCTGGAGTGTCACAGAATCCTATTAAGGGAGCTACTTAAAACTACACTCAAACTGATCAAATGCATAAACTAAACAGTCCAATTCCCACAAGTGGTATGGATTAAGTTTATGGTTTTGGGGTTTTTTTTAGGTATCCCCTCCACTGTAAACATAGACATCTAGTTCCCATTAAGATCCTGGTCACAAGTGCTGATGTCAAGTGTGCTCAGATGTCTAAGATTTAGGCACCACAAAGATCTCTCCCATGCACAACTTCTTATGTATTTAAGTATACCAAAACTTGCAAGACAATACACTTACTGTTTCCAAGTAGCTGGTAAACCATTCTGGAGGATTTTCATTTGTGCTTTCTGGTCTGATCTGATTCAACTTTTGCTGGGGGTGGGGGGGGGGAGAGGAACCAAAACAAAAAGCATGCAAAGTTTAAAAAACCTCTCAACACAGGAAGTTAACTGCTGAAAGAGCTTTTAAGTGTCTTTATAGAAAAATACTTAAAAGTTCTTCAGAAAACAGTGGAGAAGCAACACAAAGCAGCCACTGACATTTTCCTGAAACGTTTCTGCCTCATTAGCATTGGAGTGTAATTACACACCAAAGCCACAGAAGTCAAGTCAACCAGAAGTTACCAGATGGCAATGAGAGCTTCAGGAGATGAACTGCTCTGTTTATCAAAATACTTAAGAATGGTCAACACAAAACCACCTGTATTTCTGAAGATAACATCAAACTATCTTCTTGAAGACATTCAAACTATTTGGTGAGCTTCAACAGGTGCAGGTATTTGAAAACAGAGACCAACTTCTGAACTCAGTTTTTATATATGGCTAAAGAGGACAATCAGTCTACAAAGTAAATTACATTTATTACATTTATTAATTCTGTGTTTTAATTCAGCTTGGCTTCTTACCTGAATGGTCAGCTCTTTGTCATTTTTTAATTCTTCCTCTAATCCCTGAGCTAGCATGGAATAATGCAGAAGTGGTTTCTTCTCATCTTTAAGAAGTACTGGCTTTTCTGTCCCAATTTTTTCATTTCGTTGCAAAGCACGAGAGGAGTTTTTTTCATAGGCATTCATCTGAAGCTGATTTCCTTGTTTAACTGCAATCTAAATGAACAGTACATCTATAAACCACAATTTCCACTTAAAATCTGCACACAAAATCAGTAAAAATACAGTATTGCACTACAATGGAGAGTTTGGGAAAGGGTGGGGAAAACTAACAGACACCAAAAGAAAAACTGAGAGAGCACCAAAGCAGAGTCAGCTGATATTCTACTTCTTAAAGGTTACCAATATGCTTATTAAAAAGTTTATTAAAAACCAAAGGATAATCATGTAAATATCCTACTGGAATTTTTCAGCCTACAATAAAATGTTCACAGGGACCAGTAAATAATAGATTGTGTCCAGGAATTTATGATTATTTTGAAATTATCAAATTTTAAATTCAAGCCATGAACCGAAAGTTCTATAGTATTTAATAATGTAGAACAGAAATGCAAAGGAATGCAATTCTTATTTTGTCTAACTGCTTATAAAGTAACTAAGCATTGACTTTAATAAGTTTTAATGACTTTAATAATTTTTAATGATAATCTCTGGCAGCAGAGTCTATGTGGCAAGATTTTTGAAGGGTTTCACTAAAGTCCAGTATTTCCAAATATGGGATTACTGTTGAAGGTTTTGAAAAAGTCAGTCTCTTAATCAACCCACTGCTGCTCATGGTCCTGAATCACAACTGCCTACTCAACTAATTTATAAAAATGAAGACAAGCAGGATGGAAGAAAAATGCAGTAAGACATTCAAACTACTGTCCAAAGCTAGAAAACAGCTATTCTGATTTCCTGGGCCAGGAAATGCTGGGGTTTTTTTCTCAGATACACCAATATTAATTGGAGAAGGATGAATACATTGAAAAAGGTCAAAGAGCACATTTACCTTCAGAGCTTCTTCATATTCCTCTAAAGAAAAATAGAAAGAAATGTGAATGGCCCCTATCTCACACAAGAGGTGTAAGTTTAGCACACAGTATTTAGAATCTTTTACATAACAAGGGGCCTCTACTACATTCTGTAAATTCCCTTAACATAGTGCAAGAAATTATATACATTTAATATATATGTATGTATGTATATATTTTCACAGCTTTGAGCAACAACATTCCATTAATTTAGTTACTTTCAACTTGTTCCTGTGGATCAGGAACTCTTTCCTTTGGGAAGAATTTGATGCCAAATCATATGTAAAATACAAAAACCAAAAAGCAAGCATTTTCAACTCCATCTCCAAAAAACACAAGCAACAGGGGGGGGTCTCTTTTTTGATTTCACCTCAATACAGCAGCAACTCACCTTTGCTGTTCACAGAGACCTGCAAAGAGAAGCAACAGTGAGCAAGAGCCACAGACACATTTTTGCAATTATTTTAAGATTAACAGACTTCAGAATAAAGGTACTTTTACTCACAGTTTCTAAAACACCACTCGTTTAGATGCTTGTTATTGCTGCCCTGTTTAATCATTACCCAAAGCTGGGGTGCTTTGCAGCAGCCCATGTTTGTCACTGGATTGGCACAGGAGGCAGCTCTGGCACTGCTGGCACCCAGAAGGAGCCTGCTCTCCTCAGAAAGTGCCTGTACCACTGGGCTACTGCACAAGTCCAAGGCTTGGCCCCAGTTCTTTGAATGCCCAGCAAAAGACCAGTTAAGTCTTTCCTAAATCCTTTCTTCTCCAGAAACTCAATTATCAATTCTGCACAAAGAAGTCACTAATACAAGGAGCTATTTAATCCCTGCAGTATCACAGGATCCTGAACAATGTTTGCTCAATCTTTCAGAAAAGATGCATCTATATATTTATATATTATACAGGCTGGAAAATAAGGGGAGAATCATTCCCAGAAAGGTTGTTGGAAGCTTCTTGACATTTTCCCTTAGGGGAAAAAAATAAGAACAGGAACCCCCATCTCATTTAGAAGAGCCCTAATGCAAGCAGTGGAACACTAAGTTTGCAGAAGGTCCTTTCTGTGTGAGAGTCACATTCCCCTCTGAATCTCTAGATAAACAAAAATAACATGAGAGGGTGAGACTGTGCCAAGCAGGAAGTTACTCAACAAGGACAACTAGAAGTAACCAATTTGTTTTCTGAGTCAGTAATCTGCTTGGAGATTACAGCAATTGCATAAAGCAAGCAGAGGATTTGAGTACAGCAGATCACAGAAGCAAACATATGCTAATGACAGGGGACCTACATTTTCTAGAGAAAGGAGTCCAGATTGAAGAGACAGGGCTTTACCTTGGCTGCAAACACAATAGTTACAGCTACCTAATTCTCATTAAAACAAAAGCTCCTCAACAGAAACATTCCTCCCTCAGAGCAGAGAACCACTGGCTGGTTCAATGGGGTGGGAAAAACAACGGCAGTAGCTTCTAAAGAAAGCATTTTAAAATATGTATGCTGCATTAAGAGTAAAACACAAGATTATCAGCTATTTTCTTATTAAAAGGACAACATTCCCCCACCCCAGTCTGCATAACACACTCTCCTGAAGGACCCACTACAAATTATCCTGAGGCAGAAAGGCTCCCACCAGTCATTTTTCCACTGACTAACTGGGAGGGTAGGGAGGCAGGTTTTTACCTCATCATTATCCTCATCAATGTATTTGATCTGAATGTTGTCCAGGTCAAAAGAAACTTTAACCTGTAATGAAAAAAAAGGACACAAAACCATAGTGAGGCAGGATGACAGATGTCCTCAGTTAACAATAATATTAATTGGGAATAACATTAAAACCCTTACACCCCTCCCTTCAGTTCCTCAGTTGAAGCAAACACTGTTTTACCAAATCCATTCCTCTGGAGCTGAACACTTCCCAGTGCTTTCCCTCCAACCTTTACTAACTTTCCCTAATGAAAAGAAAAAACACATTTCTTTCCTGCTGCACCTTGCCCGGTTAATGTTTACTCCAAAATAAATAATAATAACCTTCCCATTCTCAGAGGACGAACTCGTGGTAAACAAACTCAGTCATGGTAAATACTGCAAAATACAAAGGCTAAGGCAAACAATCCCTAAACTCTACCTTTTACATTAAAAAGCACCTGGAAGACAGCTCACATAGGTGATCAGCCTTTTTCAGCTATCAAAATTCAGAGAATAAAGCTGAGCAGTTATTTTGCATTTTACATTACCAAGGCAGAATGAGCAGCACCAAATGATCCATAAAAGGAAAGCAGTTGTTTCCATATGCCGAGTCTTTGAGGCTCCTGTACATTTTTGTACAAAAGCCATGTTTTTCCTAACAGAAACTCTCTGAAAGAACTCACACGTGTCCTGTTAGCTGAGACCTAACAGAACAACAGCAGCATCAGCCAAGAGTGACTGCCTGGGGACACGGCCCCAGTGGAGCACGTGGACACAGGGCACACACGGACACAGGACACACGCACAGGGACACAGGGCACACAGACACAGAGCACACACACAGGGACAC
>JAHLSL010000081.1:77133-132220 GCA_025920805.1 Petroica traversi | reverse complement strand
CGCTGCAGGGCCGCGCCGGACCCCAGCTGCCGCCGCGGGACGCTCAGGTGCTTTCTCTTTGTTTTCAGGATTTGCTGTGGGGTCTCAGCTGTGCCGGCTCGTGTGGGTGCTGTGCATAAGCCTGTCTGCCGCGTTCTTTGTGTGCTTTCCCACCCAGCGAGCCTCTCTATTTTGCTGTTTGGTGCTCAGTGCTCTTGCTGGGTTTCTCCTGTATAAACCCTTTCTGAGCGCTCCTTTGGCTACGAGACACTCGGCAGGTTCTAACTGTCACCTTTCAGAGTAAAAACTCCTCTGTACTGTGAAGCCTTTCTCAAGTAATGTCAAATGTATTTGATACCATTTTGCAATTACACAGAGCCATGTGGGAGAGAGAGAGCATTTTTATAGGATGCAGCAGATATTTTTTTTTTTTGCAGGAACAAAGCTGATAATATTTTCTTTTTCCAACAGAGTATTTTTGGATGTAAAGGATGGACTTCGCACTGGTTACTGTTGGACAAGTACAAAATGTGCTTTCAGCTATGCAGAAGAACTTGGAGTGCCCAATATGGTATGCCAGAGAATATCAGTATAGTTAATTAATTAGGGTTTTTTGGTGTTGTATTTTTTTTCTCATTTATTTGAAAATACTCTGTCAGTTCTATGGCTTACTAGAAAACAAAGATGTTTGTGCTTAGGATTAAACATATTGATGTTTTGTAAGGCTCAAATGAGAAAGTGCAGGAAAAAACTTTTATTTTGCTCTTATGTTTTAGTAAATTTTGCTTTTCTATTAAAATCTGAATGTGTCAGTTCTTTATTCAGTGAATGAAAAAATGTATCTGATTGGATTAGAGTATTGTTTGTAAAGCAATGTGAGGTTTTTGTCCCTGTTCTCTGAGAGGTGAATGAGGTCTGTAGTTATTTACTGCAAACAAATGCTGAAATAGCAAAGGTTCTGGTAGAAGGTTGGCTCCCCAGTGTCTGTAACTTCTGTGCTCGTTTTTGTTTTCCTTTTTGTAGTTTGGATGTGGTACAAGAGCCTGTTTCAACAAAATGTGATCACATATTCTGCAGGTGGGTTTGAAAACTTGCAACTGCAATGCAATTGTTAATTTCCATATGTAATATTTCTGGTTTCATAATTTTGAATTCCAAATATGCTGGTTTTAATTGCTATATATACTTCCTCAGTGCTAATCATATGTGTATGCTGTGTTTTGATAACTTCATGTGTAGCTGCTTTAGAGGAAGAAGTTCATTTTGTAGAAGAGAGAACTGCACCTTCACAAATGTGTCAAAGGGGATCAATTAACTCACTGTAACACCAGAACAGGAATACAAACTTGATTACTACTAAGTGGTGAATGTTTTAGGGAAATTAATATCTTCCTTTCATTACCATCACGAGTGCTCTTCCTTTCTAGGTTCTGCATTTTCAAACTTATCAGCAAAAAGAAAAAGGGTGTGGCAGAGTGTCCTCTGTGCAAGACTGAAGTTACCAAGAGGTGAGGAATGCATCTTTGTGAGGGGGCTGGAGGAAGAACTGCGAGGAAAGACTAATAACAGTCTTAAAATATATTGGTCTTAATGTAATATTCTCATTATACTTATAATAGTTATTTAATAATATAACTATTAATATAATAATCTTAAAATACATTAGCGTAGAACTGAAATAAAGAAGAAAAGGTGGTTATTAAATAAGCTGCCTGTTTCTGAAGGAGTAAATGTAATATCTTTCCTCAATGTAAGCTTTTCCAAGTGATCACAGGTGAACACACCTCTCTTAATAAATGTCTGTGCTATATTAGTGTTTAATCCTTGCAACTGTTTTCTCCTAAATCTCCCCAAGGAAAAACATGATACTTTCACTTTTGTGGCAGTTTCAATTCTCATAGAAATGGTTATTTGCAGGAATTGTGTTGATATTCCTTGGCAACAATTTCTCGTTGTCTCATCTTCCACTTTGGAGTTTTGCCCCTTTTTTGGTCCAAACAAAATTCTAGAAATATTTGTAGTTAATCTGTTCATTTGTCTTAAAATAACTGAACTACTGATGTTATTTCAGAAGTCTGAAAGAAAATTCCAGATTTAAGCAACTGATTGAAGGATTGTTGGAAACTATCCGTGCTTTTGAGCTTGACACTGGAGTGACATGTAAGTGTTGTGAATGAATGCCCCAATTTTTTTTTCTAAGTAAGGTTTCGACATACGATTATTTATAAGTTGCCTCTTTTACTGTGCAGTAATAAATATGGGAAGATTTATTGAAAGATTTTTTTCTTGGATGTAGAAGCATGTAGAAGTTTGATTAAGTTTCCAAGATTTTCTTAGAAAAACCTCTTGAACAGTTTTACTGTGTGTTTGATGATTCCAGTCAGCTTTGTGTTCAGCTCCTGAAACATGGCTGAATGTGTATCAAACCATGTTTAATTGTGACTGTGAGGAAAAGTCCTGCTTTTCATTATGCCCAGCCTTGTAGTTTTAATTTGTTAAACAGTCTCAGAGCCAGAATTGGCAGGTGCTGTAGCCATGTTTGTTAACTCATCCCCCTCAGGTGCTCAGGGAATCCACATTTGCCCTTTCTAGAACTCAGTGCCTTGTTAAGGGTGTTTTTAGGGTACTGGTAGGTCTGACATGTGCCTGTTTATGTTTTGTTTAACAAGACTTTGTGTTTGGGGGCAGATGGTAGAGTTTTGTATATTGTGCTGTAAAATTTCGACTTTATTTTTTAATTCCTTTCAACTACCTCAGCCATTCTAAAATCACTTAAATTAGATCCTGTTCATGATTGATTATCTATATAACCAAAATTGGTTGAGAAAATTAGTTGGCAGGATGAAGATTTTATTTATTACTTGAAGAGTGCTCAGAAAGAATAATCCGACTAGTAATTCAACAAGATTTCTTTCTTGGATAAACATATTTTAGCTGTATATCCACTAAGTGCATAGTCTACCCAAGTCTATTTCATTAATATATGATACTTGGGTCATACTCAGTATAAAGACTTTTTTTTTTTCTCCTAATAACATTTTTTAGTTTTAAAGAGTCATCGCTTTCCTAGAACATCCACGGAAGCCACTGCTGCTGAGTCCCTGTGTAAGGAAAGGTCTGTCATCCAGAGTAAAGGCTTCAGAAACAGGAGAAAAAGTGCTAAAGGAAATGAACAAGAAAACTTCACCTTGGTAACTGCTTTTTTTTCTCATTTTATTTTTGTGGATTGTTTAAAAATGTATTTGGAGTGTGTACACATGCTTGTACATAAAAGAGTGAAGTAGCACATTTTGGGTTGGTCTCAGATTGCTGTTTGAGTTGAGTGATATTCTGGATAAGGACATCTGTATGTTTTTGTCTTACTTAAGAAAGATGTTTGACCTGAACTTATACATAATATTGCCATAATATATTCTGTTACTGAAAGTAGGATTGAAAATTTGTTCCACCTCCTTGTTTCATGGGGCTGTCTGACTATTTTTTACCTTTTTAGGGATAAGACCATAACTGTGTCTTAGGATTCATGAGGCATTACCCAGCTTGGGGTAATTGCTGTGTGTGTGGCTGTCCATGGCATGGTGTTTCTGTTTTCATCTGCTTAATGGTGAATAGAATGTTAGACAATACAGAATGTGAGATCAAATTGTTAATCATTTGATCTGTTAAGTGCCTGATACATTGTTTCTATTGATACATTTCATTACTGATTTCAGTATGATAAATTACTGTATTGGGCATAGAAGCTACCAATGCATATGAACAAAGTAAATATATCAGCCCCCTGCTAAAGTTTAAATAGCTATGATTTTTTAAAATCAATGTTATAAATAACTGTTCCTTTCTATTCTCCTCTCAGCAGGAAGCTAATGGGAGTATTCAGCTTACAGATGCCAAAATGTGTCGCCCAAGAACCAAACCCCAGAAATGTGACTCTCAAAAGGGTGTTTATATAGAGTTTGGTAAGATCTGCTGTAAATCCACTCTAATTGATCCTATATACAATGCTTGCAAATTATGTTCAAAGTCTTTATAAACACTAATTTCTTCTTAACACCCAAAATGACAAAGGAACAAATTATGTACAATTCCAAGTTGGTAAATCAAAATAATTTTTTACATAACTTACTGTATCAAGGCAAATAAGCCTTGATGTACGTGATCCAGAGATGTTTAAAGATGTGCAAAAAGTTATAGCTGTTTCAGTTAAAGGTGGCTACTGTTTTCTGAAGACTGCTAAGCTTTGTCACCAGTGCTTGAGATGACAATGAAATCTATTTGAGAAATGAATATTTTATTTTTATCTATCCTAGCTTTTCACAATTTTATTTTCTCTGGTGTTGACTGCTATAAGAAACAAGACAGATTCCATGCATAGCTTATTTTTTAATGCTGTTCCTTCAAGGAAGGAATTGCAGCTTTTAATGGGTAGAGTTTGTTTCCTTGCTTTTTCCTTGTTTCATTTGCCAGGATTAAAGGATCTGTGACAGATATTTGAATATATTTCTCTGACTTCCAATTCAAAATTCTAAATACTAGTAGCTGTTTTGTGTATAAATTTTGAAGTTAGAAACTAAGTTTTAGCTAATTAACTCTTAGTTACCAGTCATTGTATTTAAACACAATTTTATGCTGGAGCTGTGTAGATAATTATAATGTAGATATAACTAGGTAAAACACTTCACAATTGAACTTGCTTTTCACCTGCTAAAAGTTGAAAGCCTCTAACTCTAGAAAGGACTAGGCTTGTATGTGGTGATAAACAGTAAATCTGGCAAATCACCTTTCTCTGAATCATTCCAAGAAGAGTAACAGATTATTTGTTTTCAGACTCTGAATCATCTGAAGAGTTTTTAAAGCAGACAAGCAAAACTGGGTAAGTAAAGGTGATTAAGGGAGTCATATTTTCTAAGGACAGTAGTTCAATATTCTCATTTCCTATGTGCTAGTTTCTTAGGACTGATGTAATTCTTAAGCTGATAAATGATTTTCAATTTTGAGGGCATTAGGATAGAATAGGTAGCTGAATTCCTACAGTTTGCCATATTACATGCTTTCAAACTGTTTTCTAAATGTTTTGTTGCTTACATAGATCTTCCATAGAAAAATAGGCACTGTGCTTTAGAACATAAACATTAAATTCAGGATTGTGAGAGAGGATCTTAGAAAGAAATGGCCTGAAACTCTGAAGGGTTTTAGTTGTGTTGTCTAGTTGTGTCTCAGTCATGCAGCTTGACTTCTCCAGGAACTATTTCAGAGAGCAGAAAGGGAAAATTAAGTATTATCTTCTCTTCTGTGTGTTGTGGTTTTATCTGTAATGAATTATTTCCTTTCCCAACAGATTTGAAGACAAAGGAGCAGTTCAGATTTCTTCTCAAGTAAGGCTGGAAGAACTTGAGAGTGCTGAGAAAGGGAATGGGGATTCTTGCAATGCACAGCCTGACAAGCTGTCTGCCAGAGAAATAACACTACCAAATGTCATAGGTGTGTTGTTATTTTAGTGACAAAGATGATTAAACTTGAAAGAGACCACAATTAACAAGTTTAGTTCACATGATTTTGTGTGTGTATATATATATTTATATATGCTTGTGTAATGTAGTTCTGTTGATGCCTACAGCTGGTGATAATATAATATGAGGTTATTCCTGTAAACTAGATACTTAAAATGGGGATATTCTATGCACAGGAACAGAAAGGAAAAAAGTAACTTGATCAAAGTAGAAAATTTAATCTATTCTACATGAGCCATATTATACATTCTAGTACAAATGAAAAAGCACTGGCTGGTAATTAATGTAAAAATTAGAAGAACATGTAATATGATCTTTCTGCCTTTCTCTAGAGGGAGATTTGTGCAGATTAATATTCTGGTTAGGGGGGAAATAAGACCAGTTCTTGTAACACAAAGTAGCCATTAAGCTTGTTATTGTGCTTGTGTGTGTAAAATAGAGGTTAATATTTTATAATACCTATAACCCAAACAGGTGAAAGTGATTTCTCAAAGGAAGGCTTGAGCAAGAAAAGCACTCAGAGCATCACTGAATGTGCCAAACCTGACCAAATGAATGTGGCTGAAAGCCAGAATTCTCCTTTAAATGCTCTTGCTGTAGGCCTGCTCCCAGAGCAGTGTGACAGAACAGGGGATGCCAGTCCCACAGTGGATGGGGACACAGCACTCTTCAAGAACACAGAAGAAATGGATGAACAGCAAACCCAGTACAGCAGTGAAAACCAAGAGTTTGATTCAGAGGATAACTCAGAGAGCAGGCTGGAAAGGAAGGAAATGGATACTGATGTACAAAGTGTGGAAGCTGTAGAGCCCCATGAACCTGACAATGACTCTTCCCATGACAAAGAACTTCCTCTGGAGACGCTTCCTCAGCCAGAGACACTTCACTCTGCCACCCTGAAAAAAGTCTCTAAGAAGAGAGTGAAGCAGAGCATTCAGAAAGTCAATGAATGGTTTTCAAAAAGCAATGAGGTTTTATCTTCCAGTTCTTCCCTGGATGAATCTGCTGCATCAGCTGATGTTTCAGGTGAAGGAGATCTGTGTTTATCAGATAAAGAGTCCTGTATTTCAGAAAAGACTGACCCTATGGCAGATTCCATGGAAATTGCAGCAGTGGAAGGAAAAAAGAGGTGGTCAAAACAAGGAGCAGAAAACATCAAAGACAAAATATTTGGAAAAACATACAGGAGAGAGAGGAAATCAGATCCCTTTTCTACCTTGAGAGACATTTTGCCTCCTACAAGAAAGGAAGATGTGGCTGCTGATAAGTGCCTGAGTAATTTCAGCAAAGACAGACTCAAACGAAAGAGAAAGTCTGCCTGTGCCCTGCAACCTGAGGATTTCATCAAGAAAAAAGATACAGAGAAGGCAGATGGGGGTCCTCAAAGTGTTAATTGCTGCCTTGGAGATGCTGAAAAGAAAAGATGTGATGAAAGTGTTGCTGTTAATGAGAGTCACCTCTCTCAGGATAGAGCAAATAATACACTAACAGAACTCGAGGAAGAAGGAGAGTCCAGGTGGAAGAAAGCTACAGAGAAGGTCACTGGGGAAGCAGAAATGTATAACTGTGATGAGAAAAGCACCAAGAAAAGAAGTTCTGCAGCAAAAAGATGCAAACGTTCTACAAGACCTATGTGTGCTCTGCAGTTAGTGGTGGATAGGAGCTCTGGTTTCCCTGATCCAGCTGAGCCACAGATTGAGAGCTATCCAAGCAGTGGAGAGCCCAGGAAAGCTGATTGTGAGCAAAATCAAGTCAGACGCAGCAGAAGGCTTCAGTTACTTTCTGAAGAAATGACAAAAGAAACAAAGAAAGGATTAAAGGGAACAAGAAAGGGTAACAGTGATCATGGAAGGTCTGTCTCTGGAGAGCAGAGGAATGTGGCAGCTCACTCTGCTGAAGGCAAAGACCTGGGTGAGCCCCAGGATATGCTGAGTTCCAAGCCAGTCACTAATTTGGAAGGAGGTGATCTGGAAGCAAATGAAATGCAGGTTAGTCCAAAGAATTTTTCTGAGACTGCAAAAACGGGAAAAAGTCTGTTCAGTCCTTTACCTTCATGTCGGCCTTCAAACTATGGTTCTGCTGCACCTGATACAGATTCTCAAGACAGTGAAATACAAGGAAGCCCTCTCCTCCTACACCCTTCCTCAGTGTCTGCTGGGCAAACTGCTTCTCACAGGACTGAAGAGATGACTGAATCAGCTACTGCTTTTCCCCAGGAGGGAGCGCATGATTCACAAAGTGTTCCAGGGGACTTCAAAACTGAAAAGTTGCCAATGGCTAAGAATGTTTTGGAATTGAGTAAGGAAGCTGAAGACAGTGAATTAGACACACAGTACCTGCGAAAGATATTTAGGCATTCAAAGCGCTCATCCTTCAGCCTTTTTCAGGCTCCCAGACAGGCACATGCAGGGGAAGATCCTCCTTCTGAAACCTTAAATCTACCCTGTGCTGCTCAGGAAGAAAATAAGGATAGCAAACTATTACAACCAGAAAGCTTGCAAGAGGAGAAAACAGCTGCTCAAAGTTTGAGC
Organism: Petroica traversi; assembly: GCA_025920805.1. Classification (NCBI taxonomy): domain Eukaryota; kingdom Metazoa; phylum Chordata; class Aves; order Passeriformes; family Petroicidae; genus Petroica; species Petroica traversi. The sequence goes on along the minus strand of JAHLSL010000081.1, from coordinate 124,200 downwards.
AGGGTTTCTGAGAAAGAGAAGCTTAAGACCTGTGAGTCTGCCCATGTTGATCCTGTGCCTTGCTTTGCTGTCAGCACAGGAGAGCACAGGAGTGACATTTCACAGGCTGCAGAGGAAGGGACTCTGACACCAGTGACAACAGGGACTGCTCAGACTGAGCACAATAACGGATTGATACAAGAAGAGCAGGGCAATGAAAAGCCAGTGTCAGCTGAGATAGGGATAGAAAGTGAGCTGGGACAGAATCCCATCAAAAGTCATAGAAACCAGAGTGATCAGAGGAACACAGAGAAGCATGATTCCAGGCAAACTGATGCAAACACAGGCCAGGAAATCAGCTTCAGTTCAGAAAGCAATCAAGCAGGCAAGACTGAAGTTGTTGATTGCAAAGGACCAGTTCTGCATTCTCAATCCAGATCAATGATTGGTCCTGCAGCTTGTCAGCAAAGCCCTGCTGAATTCAGCTGTGAAGCCACTAGGACAAAAAGTAGCAAAAGAGAAAGAAAACATGTAAAGGGGAATGAAGAACAAGCAGCCCAGACTGTTAGCACAGCAGTGCCCGAGTGTTCAGCTGCAGAGGCTCTGGAAGAACCATTTAGAGGGAACCTTACAGGTTTGTCTGAAACCCCTGATGGCTTACTGTGCTCTGATACTGATATTGAGAACACCAGCTTTTGTGAAACTGATAGGAAAGAGCATTCTGCAGTATTTGTAAAAAGTGACAGTGCTCTGGGAAAAGAACTGCTCAATAGAAATGGGAGTTCTAAGCCAAGATCTCAAGGTGTTCGCAGGTCTCGAAGACGAGTGCAGAAACTGCCATCTTCAGATGAAGAGTCCTGTGAGGATGAAGACTTGCCCTGCTTTCAGACATTAATCTTTGGCAAATCAGCAAGCACACCTTTGCAGACTGATAAACAAATGACATCTGTGGTAGAGAGTGCAGTGACAGAGTGTCCAGTGAGTCCCAGCATGTTGCCTCACAGTGTGAGTAATGATGAAGATACTGTGCAGAAAGTGCCTGAGGTTGCCCCAAGTAATCTGTGTGTTTCACCAAGCCAGGAGTCAGAATGCTCTGTCAACTTATTTTCTTCCCAGTCCAACATGTCTGAAGAATCTCTTAATGGAGCTCAAGAGCTGAAGGAACATTCACCACAAGCTCATGTGTCCAAACAAATGAGCAGTGTGAATGACAGTAAAGAAACTTCTCAGAATGGTAGTGGAGGGCTGAAGGGAACCAAAGATGAATGCCAAGAAGACCCAGACATGGGAGCAAACCTAGGTACAAACCAGAATTCTTATCTCTGCAGCTGTTTATAATGTCCTTACACCAAGATTTTTGGTGTTTGCATTGGAACTTTGTTCTGTTTTTAGGGGGTGCTTGCTCTTCTAAAGAAATGTATCAACCTTAATCAAACAAAAAACCCTTGCTGGTTTATTTCCTGAAAATTATGTTCTTCCAGTGTTCTTTGTTCAGAACACAAATGAACAGACTGGGCACTACAGACTGACTGTGTGATGGTAATTCATTTTTGAGGGAAATGCAATGTGATACTTGCATTATCAGCAAAATTTCACAGCCTATCCAAGCTTTTTCCCCAGATGAAATGTTTGTTGAAATTGGCTGTAGAATTTTATAGTGAATATTTTCACCTCTTTGTGGCTTTTGTTAAATGTTTAGGACTCTTTCATCACTGTTGAAACACTGAGTTCTGTTTACTTTGTTATGTGTGTGTCATGGTATTCTTTGAAATACTCACTTAAAGGAGATCTGTCCTTCTAAAGTCAACATTTTCAAAACTTGTCACTTTAGTGTTACAGTAATTAATTCTCTAATACCTCTAGATGCTAAGAGATTATGGATAATGTTGGTTGGTTTGATATTTTGTGGGGTTTTTTGTTTAACCCAGGATTGTTCTTTTCTACCTTCCTCAAGGTGAAGCATCTGGATATGACAGTGAAATAAGTATTGTGGAAGATTCATGTGAACCATTCTCTCAGGGTGAAATCCTCACCACACAGGTGAGAGTTTATGAACTGAATGCTGGAAACAGCTTGCATTCTAAGAGATAAGCAAGCACATGAAAGCTGTGAAGTCAGTACAGTGGAAAAATTCTTTCATCATAATTCTTTATCACTAAATTACTTCCAAAAGCATAATTAATGAAGCACTGTAGAGCTGCTTCTATGCCATTATTTCTCCAACTTTGCCTTGCCTGGTGACCTTACACTGCAATGGCCACAGCTTGTTATGTGCTATTGGTTACAGGGCTTAATTGTGGGAGATGCTAATTAATGCATCTCCATGCTTGGCCAATGCTGGAAATGTCAGCTCCCTATATTTAAAAGCTTTAATGATAGGAATTCATAAGGACTTGGTGATAAGGATTAGATTTGTGACAATATGGTATTTAGAAGCAGGGAGACTTGTCTTTGTGTAAAGATTACATCAAAAAATTCCGTATTACAGGTACAAGTCCCAGCAGGCAGTGTCTAATGAAAGGTGTGTCTAGCAGTGTGTTTTTTTTGTCTGCTGTTAATGTCCTGAATGCTGCTCAGAGGCCTGACTTTATGTATTGGATGATTTGGGCTGGGGGCTCAGTTGAGGGTTAGAGGCTTGGGGTTTCTTGTTTTGCTTTGGGGTTTTTTCTTTGTTCTGTGTGACCTTAAGATAAGTCTTATGCCAAATCTTCTTCAGCATTATCAGCCCTGTGGGCTTGATGTGTGTCAAAGAAAAGTGAGTTTCATTTTTGTGCTTTATGGGTGCTTTTTACAGCATCAGCTGGCAGGACATTGCTTCCTACTGTAGCTTCCTGGATGGAGATCCTGGGATGAGTGGATTACTGGCAGTGTGGGTGGGGGATTCTGGTTTGAGGTGTGGTGATGGTTTTCTCTCTGCTTGGGGGTTTTTATGGGCTCAGTAACAAAGAGGCTCCACATGGTGCCAGTGCTGGAGCTACAAATGGAATATTCAGTTCTGTGGAAATTGCTTCATCACAAAAGGTTGAAGGGCTTGGGTTTTTAAAAAGGTCCTTTGAAACCCTGAGCTATTCTTATGAGGACTGGCCTATGGCATGGTTTTAATCATGTAATATAATTTTGGAGGGGGAAGATAAGGAAGAATATTACAAAATATTTTAGTCCTCTAAATGATCTTTGAGGCTTTTAGTAATGGTGGAAAATGAAGACTCAGTTTAAATTCAATAATGAACATCATGTATTGAGCTACAAATGGAATTCAGACAAAATCACTTTTAAATAAATTTGTGCAGGAGTTATGTTGTTTTCTTCTCAGTTTGATTGAACTCTGAGACATCTAAACTGAAATAACATGACTGGAAAAATGTGTGTGTGGTTGTTTGGGTGGTTTTGCTTCTGATATGGGTTTGTGCACTATTTGTTACAGTGAAAGCACCATGATCACCTATTGAACACATGGCAAAAACTAATTCAAAATTATTTTGCTATTTCTAATTTTCAAGTGTTTGGTAAAGAAATTAAACCTGAGTTTGCTAATGTTGGCATCCTTGTACCTCCTTTGCAGCAAAAGAATGCAATGCAAAAAAGCCTGAAAAAACTTGAGCAAGAAATGGCTGCACTTGAAGCAGTGCTAAAGCAGAATGGGAGTCAGAACAGTGAACTTTTACCTGTTCAGAGGGAGCTGCCACATCCCAGTACTGAAGGAACATTTGAAATGGATCAAAAGCGAGAAGAAAAAAACAGGTAAATTATTTTTTTTGGTGCTTTGGGGCTTTTTTTTGTTCATTTCTATATTTTTATTTTAAAAATCTCTAAGCTTCTGATAAATAACAAGTTTCACTGTTGTTACATTTTCCTGATACTCAAAAGAGCAAAAAAGGTATTCAAATCAATTTCCCTCTCTCAAGGTCTCCAGAATTGTTCCTTCCATCTTCTAAATCCTCTTTAACAAAGAGATCAGATCTGGAGAAAGGCCCTGAGTGTGACAGTGTTCTTCAGAATGAAACTCCCTCTGAAAAGACAAAACCTGTGCAGGAAGCAGTGCAAGAACACAGGCAGTGTCAGCTTGAAGCAGGTAAAGTTTAAGAGAAACCCAGGGCATTTTGGTTTTCTCCTGTTCTTTTCATGTTTTTACATATCAGCAAGATACAACTTTTTCCTGCAAATCAAAGATGTTCATTTATGTTCATGGTCATTTAAAAAAGGTGTTACTATTTTGTTTGGTGGCCCAGCTGTATGGCTGCCCATCAAATGGGGTGTGACAGCATTTTGACAGTAATAGGAGTTTTTCTGTCCCACTTCTAAATTCAGACACTTTGACAAATACACTGCTAAAAGCTCCACAGGTATTCTAGTGCCTTGCCTATAGATCAGGGAAAAGTAATGACAGAGGCAAAGATAAAGTAATAAACACACAAGGAGAGGAAGTGACTGCAGAATTAAAGCCTAAAGGAGAGAGCAACAGCCTTCTGCCATGAGTACAGAAAAGAAATGGAATTTTCTTAAGGAGTAATTTCTCTTTTCCTCCAGCAAATGCAGAGGAGCAGAAATCAGGGACCAGGCAAAACAGTGCATCTCTCTCATCAGATCTCTTTGGAAATGTGACCCAGAGTCCAGATAACTCTTCCTCCTCTGTGAGACTTTTCACCCCTCAAACTGCAGAAGCCACCCCTGGGCCTGGCATAGCTCAGAACACTGATAAAAGCTGTGGCCCAGGACACAAATTGGAGGGAAGTGAATGTTTTCCTGTACCTGTTCTGCACAATGCAACTGGGAAAGAAAATGCTACAAGTTCAGCTGTGACCAGGAGGAAAGAAATGTCAATTGTGGCATCAGGTCTGAATCACAGTGAGCATGTAAGTAAATTGCAGAATTTTGAGATCACTAGTTAATAATTCCTGATTGCCACTATAGTCCTCAATCTTTGAGTACAATAAAACTAATCTGGTAGGAATTGCAGGTGAGTAATGCAGCAACTTAAATCAAACCTTATCACTCCTGAAACTGTGAGAAGGCTGCCTGTGGTGGCACTGTTAAGCTTAGTGAAGTCTGAACTTTTAAAATTATCCCTAATATCTGGGGGGAAAACCACCAAAGCCAGGGGACTTGTAGAAAGCCTTGGGTCTGTGGAGGGGCTGTGGAGGTGTTTGGTTCAGTCAGGCTTCTCAGATGATGCTGCTTTACCCAAATTCTGAGCATTTCTGTAAGCAGTAATTCTGAGTTGCTGATAAACCTGTTTGTGCACTCAGTTTCCAGAAGGATTTGGCTTTTGAGTTATAAAACACACACCAAGAGCTCTGCTTTACTGTAGTCTGTTGAATGGTGCCAAAACTGACTTAATGTACATTCTGTGTGTGCCAACACATAAAACTGTTATTTTAAAGTAACTATCCTATTACAGACTGGGGCTGTTGGGGGGTTTAAAACTGTTGGTAACTATTAATTTTCTTAACTACTTTTCAGGTGGTTGTCCAGAAGTTTGTGAAAAAAACTCAGAGCACTTTATCTAATCACATTACTGAAGGAACAACCCATGTCATAATGAAAACAGGTTTGTTGGGAGCTGGGTGACCAAATCCTGTATTGACAGACCATATAGAATTTTACCTTTGGTTTAAACAACAAGCAGACAGGTCAGCAATACCTTTAATAAGTTTGAGGAAAAGGTATTGATTGCTTTTTCTTTAAGCTTGTGCATCTTCCTCATTGTATTTCACAGAATCAGTAGGAGGACATGTTTTCCCTTGTGTAATTCAAAGTTAATGTTACTTGATATTTGTTTTTCCAGCTGCTTGGTAAATTTTCAGGTGTTGACAGCACACGAGTGTGAAGTAGTTCAGAACCAACCAAAAGGAAACAAAAGTAGTTCCCAAAGAAATCATGATACATGGGATTGGTTTCTGCTAATTTCCTTCAGTTTAGTAGGATCACAACACTGGATTTTTTTGTACAGTTTTGGTATTTTGCTGCTGCACTTAGCAAAAAATGTTTGGTTTTGCATACAAATAACCTGACCTGTGGTTTCTTTGCTAATGACAAAAGTAAAAGAGCTTTTACTGTTGTTTGCTCTGCAGATAAGGAGCTGGTGTGTGAACGGACCCTGAAGTATTTTCTGGGCATTGCAGGAGGAAAATGGGTAGTGAGTTATCAGTGTAGGTATAACTGGTGCTGCAGCCAAGTGGTCTTTGCCCTTCTACCATGAATGAAGTCCTCACTTGTTACAGTAAAGAAAAGGATCTCTTCATGCCTTGCAATCTGATGGTTTGCAGCATTTCTTCTAAATACTTTTAAAGAAATTTAAATTAAAAAGCCCAAGCAAACAGCAATATCAAAGCTTCTTAATCTTGTGAATACTTTTTCTGCTTCCAGGTAGCCACATTGGATTTCTCCCCACTGTAGCAAAAGCTTTTTGTCCCTCCTAATTTAAAACTTTGTAATGCATGCCATCAGTTAAGTGTAAAATTAGTTTTATTTATAAATGGTAAAAAAATTCTCTAAGTTCTTTCAGTGTTATATTGAATTCCTTTAGTACAAATACCTTCAGTTTAATATAGCACTAAAGTCAGACTGCTGGTAGTGGAAGAACCATTTTGCTGGATAAAATGACTTTTCTTGTTCTGATCTATTTATTTAGGGATAATTCAGTCTTTTAAAGAAGGCAGGATACTGGATGAGGTAGGTCTTTTATTGTGAGTGAAATGTGAAATGATGAAGTAATGCTGGTACTTGATGGACTTTTCAGTTGCCTCAGATATGATCTAAATATTTAATATGGAATTTTAGCTCTGAAAGGTGAGGTTCTGGTTTTACCAAATGATAGAACCAAAAGCCACACTTAGGCCCTATGCATTCATTGGGATTGAAGACATAATGAGTCCCTGTTATTTTTTAATAGGTTATAGACATATTTATGTTTGTTCCTACTGATGTTAATAGATTATGGCATAGAGCAAAAGATCTATTCTTTTCTTAAGGAAATAATGTTATGTACAGGTAATTTCTATCAAATAAGACTTTACTGATAAGACAATTATAGTCTTGGAGTGTGCTACTTTTTATTCAGTTTGCTAGACTGCTATACAGTTTGAGTATATTTATTTCTTTAAAAATTGCCTGATGCTGCAGGGGTTTCATTACTGCAACATTTCTCTTGAAAAGCCTTTTAATTCATATTCTGAACACACTCAGAGATTTTCAGTTCTGAAATCTAACATCTCTTTCTGTTTTGATGCAGAACTTTGACAGGAAAGTGTTTTCAGTCTCTAACTTCTGATTCCTTGCTTTTGCTGCATTCCAGGAGAACTTTGAAGTCAGAGGAGATGTAATCAATGGGAGAAACCATCAAGGTCCTAAGAGGGCCAGACAAGCTCTGACTGAAAAGGTACAAGCGCATCAGGGATGCAAACTCTGCCCTGCTCTGTTTCAGATATGTGGCTGTGCTGGCTGAGTATCTGGAACTTCTTCCCATCTCTCTGCTTTTCTGTACACACAGAGCTGTACAAATTAAACATTTTTATACGTGAAAGGTGAGCTCTGTCAGCAGCAGAGCAGATATTCTGAAGTGACTCACTAAGCTGGGGGTGAATGCTATTTTTTTTTATAACATAGGGTTAGTGGTCTTTTAATAATCTTTTGCTTTGTAGGTTACAAAGAGCTCTGGATATGCTTTGTGAAATAGTGATAACTTCATAACAAGCCCTGGAAGTGCAGTGAAAACAGCATGTAAAGCATTGTCCTTTAAAGACCCCACATGAACTTGAACATGTTCCTTGCCTTTCAGATCTTTAAAGACTTTGAGATCTATTGCTGTGGACCTTTCACTGATATGACTACAGGTTTGTCATTTTAGTGGAATTGGATGAATCGTTGACTTAAAAAATATTTGGAGGGGCACTGTGCATTCACCAGAATTTTACATTTGACCTCTTCTTGGATAATTTTTTACCTCTTTTCCTCTGGAACTTTTTAAATACCTGGGGTATTTTAATAAATACTTTTCACATTGAGTAAAGTGCAGGTAAAGAAGTTTATCCAGTTCTATCTCCAGATAGAGTGGAAATGGAGTTCTCTTCTATTTGGATGTCCTCAGACAGCCCCCTGGCAATTTTGCTGCATTTCAAACTTGGCCTTTTATCTAGTTTATCTCTGATTCTCTAGTGCTGAAGGAAAAGCATTAATGTCCTGCTGTCTGGTAATTGCTATTGATGCTCTTGAACACTTGTATTTGAGCATTTTTTCCTTCTGTCTTAGTAAACAGTTCCTAAGTAACCTTTTTCTAGCAGTTGACACATCCTTATTGTAGCCTCCTGCCTACAGGAGCAGGTGTTAAGTGAAACATGGCAAAGCCAGAAGTTAATATGCAAAGAAAAAGCTGTTCAGGATAACTTCATTTTTACTCTTAAAATTTAATAAAGTATGTTATGTGTTTATGAAAATTTAAAGTATAATTTTTCTACTTAAAATATTCATACCTGACTTCCTGTGTTTGTGGCTTATTCAGCAGATACTTTCTGATTTGTCCAATATAACTTTATTTTTGACTGGGTGAAATATGCTCACACCTCTTGACATTTACAGTAATTGCTGCAAAGAATGCAGTGCTTTCACCTGCTGCAGTGATCCTCAGTTGTGGCTCTTGAGAGACTTAATCTTCTTCACTACCAATTCAACAAATTGCTGCAAATTAAGTACTGTGGCTATTTTTTTTTTAATGAGAGATAATCACAGTTCTAACATCTGATTTTTAATTTTCATTTCATGTCTGGCATCCTTATGATAAGAGGAACTAAACTGTGACTTTAAGTTTGGGGCATGTGTTCTATTGCTTTCTCAGGGTTTTGTTTGTGCAGACCTGACTGGTGGTGAGGGAGGAGGGAGTTGATGCTCCTTAGCAGGTTTGAAAGTGAAAGGATTTATTTTCTACCAAGGCTGACATCTCTTTCAAATGGTGGTGTTTTGTGAATTGGAACAAACACACGAGGGCTGAGGAAGCAGTGTCAGCTTCAATGTCTATAAAACACTGGAGTAACTGATTGTTCAACTGATTCCTTCAGAGCATCTGGAGTGGATGGTGCAGCTCTGTGGTGCCTCTGTGGTGAAGCAGCCTGACCTGTTCACACACACAGCGGTAAGTGCTGAGGAGTTTTTACCCTCCCACAGTTCGCAGAGCTGTCTGCACAGCCTGGCAGTGTCCCCTGGTTCCAGGCCTGGCCAGCCTTCACTAGAGGACAGGCTCCCTTTGATGCCAGAATCATTTTTGTCTTTTCTTTTCTATCCCTTTTACACAGTTCTCTGTATCCACAAGTATCAGCAGTGTGCACACTTGCAACCTTTTACTCAGTTTAGTGCTCAGTGTTTTGTAAGTGTTCTGCAGGCCTGAGACTGAACAGCCCAGAGCTGCAGAGCCAGGGACACCAAACATTCCTACTATCTCAGGAACCCAAGCTCTCCTGGCAGGAGGATTCTGTAAACTGGGGGTTAGCCCACCCCAACCTCATTATTGGGCCCCCTTGTTGGATCTGTGATGTGTAAAGTCTATAACCGGTGTGTGTGATTGATGGGTGTGCATTTTACCACACATCACCTCAGTGAAGTAGATACATCAAACAGGTTCCTGATTAAAATACTGAGGTAAAGACCCCAACCCTCTTAACCGTGTCTAATTTCATTTTTCTAACACCAGGAAAAGGCATCACCTTGTAGTGGAGGAATGATTGCTGTTGGCCAGGTCACTCATTTGGTTTGAAATTAGCACTGAGCCTCCCTTTCCAGCACCAAAAGCCTTTTAGTGCCTGAATGTAGTCACAGCATTTCTGGAGAGAAATCACAGAAGATTCTTAAGAAATAATGACTTTCTCCCTCTACTACTACTTAAATTCCTCCTGAAGTGATGCTTTGAAGCAGAGTTGGCCCAGATTTTGCTCTCTGTAGATAGATACAAGAATGGTGTAAGGACAAACAACAATAGCATTTTTATTTTTGTCTTAAAATCCTAGAATTCCACTGCTGTTGTGGTTGTGCAGCCAGATGCTTGGAAGGAAAACGTGGATTATAGAGGTAAAGCAACACTGCCCTGAGCTGCTTTCTGGTACACATTGAGTGTCTTTATCACATCTGTCCTTTAATAGCTACATGTCAGAGGTTTGTAGAGGAATTTGAATTTTTTCTCCATCTGAAGATGCAAGTCTGTCTTGTAAGAAAAATCTAGAAGGACAAAGTATATTGGCTGAAGAACCAGCAGCAGAGTCTTAAAAGCTGCTCTAGCAGAGGAAGGCTGCTGCCCCAGTTGTCCTCTGTGTATTCTCAGCTTTATAGGAACTTTTCTAATGGAACAGTTTTTAAAAGGTGGGGAAGGGTGTCCTTGGAGGACCAGTAAGATCTAGATAGAACAAGATTCCTTTGGTCTGGAAAGGTTTATTTAAAAGCCTTACCAGATACAGTTTTGCTTTTTTTTCATTTAAGCAAAATGCTTGGGAGAAACCATGAGACTGTGAAAGTGCAAAAGTTCCAGACTGACTTACAGACAGTGGTGTTCTGGAAGGAATGGGAGCTAGTTAGGCTATAGTGATGTCCAACAAAACAGTGGAGCAGGATAATGATGTAAAAAAGCCCAGCTGTTTCCATGGCACTGGAAAAATGAGACAAAAGATCCTGGAATGAGGAAGAAGAGTCTAAAAGCACTTCAGTAATTTTCTGTTGCTTCTGTCTTAATGAGACTCATTGCTTGTCACATACTCAGCATGTCTGGGCAGACAGCAACCAAAGCTCTGTCACTGAGATCCTAAATGAAAAGACAACAACTGCATTCTTTGTTTTTAGTGTTTATGTTGTGGTGCTCACTGCTTCCTGCCTGGCCAGCTGCCAAAGAGCTCCTCTCCTTGGAGCAGCAGCATTACCTGCCTGGCTGGAGGGAGTGCCAGTGCCACATCACTGCTTTGAGACTCCTGGTTTTTATCAAGGTGTTTCAAATGTTGCAGATAAAGCAAACAGCTTATTCTGAAAGGCTTCAGTGGCCTCACCTCAGCTTGTTTGGATCCCTGATAGCAGCTGTATCATTTCTTTGTGTCTTTGTCTCACAGCAATCCCCCAGCAGAGCAACGTTGCCGTGGTAACTCGGGAGTGGGTCCTGGACAGTGTGGCTTGCTACAAGTGCCAGGAGCTCAGTGCTTACCTCGTGTCCTGAGGGTGAGCAGCAGCTCTTGTTAATAATAAAATTACTTAAATAACATTACTCTCTGAAGGTGGAATTACCCACTCTTTTTTAAAGCTTTGTGTTAACTTAAAGAACTACAAAATTATAGATGTTAAATTTTAAGGGTTAGGAAATGTAGCACATTGGCCTCCTCAGAGAAATGGTGATGTGTTATTTGCCGCCACTGCCAGTTCCTGTTTAGATACTTGAGGTCACCTTGGAGACAGTTGTTTAAAAGAGAATATTGGGCTCAGGGTTTGAATCAAAACATACCTACATTCTGGAGTAACCTCCTTATTTTCATTTTGCTTAAACACAAACCCTGAATACTATTTTGGCTATTAATGGCTATTAATGCATCAGTCTTGGCCACTTGATTGACTGTGGTGGTGTTGGAAACTCTTCAAACAGCTTTCCTGTTGTGTATCTGGGTGCCCACTCACCCCAGCCAGACACATTGTCCTTGTTTGGTCCCAGAAAGGCAGTGACTGAGGCCAAACAGAAGGCAAGGCTTAAAGCCAGAACCTGTACCAGTGCTGTCAGCCTGATTTCTGACAAGTGTCTGTGACCCTGTGAAAGGATAATGAATAGATGCATTTTAGTATCCAGGTGACCCATAATAAGCCCAATAAGAATCTGCTTCTAATAGCCCCTGCTTGCAAAATGAGGCTGCAAAGAAATTGGGGTTTTTATGAAAGAAAATATCTTGCTTGTTTCTGTTGCTAAGCAATTCAACTTCATACCTAATTTTGTACTTTGAGAGCAGAAAGAACCTGTTCTTATGAACTGGTTCTTTAAAATAGGAAAGAATGTAGCTAAGTTCAGAAAACTGTTTTGTGATAAGATGCTGCTGTCTTGGAAAGTTACAGAAAGTATGTTTATAAATATTTGATTGCACAAAGGAAATAAAATTATTTTGGCAAGTATTTACCTAATTGTTTAGCTTTTCTTCTGTGAACCAGTCCCTCGATCTCTGCATTAAGGCCCATGTGAAAAAATACCTAAGTCCAATCTCCTGAAATGGGGAAGGAAGAGAAAGTAAAAAATGTGAGAATTTCAGAGATGCAATCAGAATTGCAGTTGCTACCAGCCTGAGAAGTGAAGGTGTTATCAGCTGTCTTGCAGCTGCCAAGTGCAGGTAGGCTGATCAAGCATTGCTGCTGTTTGTGTGAGAGCTGGAAGGGTTTGCTCAGCTGCTGTTCCTTTCTGTGTGACAATATTCCAGAACAACAGGCTGCTCACACAGCCTCCCTTTCAGCCTGATGCTCCTCTTATCTGCACAGCCCATGCTGGCAGAGGGCATTTTATAATCTACATTTCAAAGGATAGCTGGAGGCAATAACTAAATACAGCCTGTTAGATGCAAGGAAAAGAGCAAGCAGAACTATTTTGCCTTGGCCATTGTGAAATTGCCCCCCCAGATCTCCATGCAAAGGTTCTTCCTCTCAAGTCAGGTCCTCACTCCAGTTGGATAATTGTCTGCAGGAATGACACCCGTGGTGCTGCCTCTCCTCCCTGGAGGTGACTGGGTCTGTGGAAATTCTGTTTCTGTAAAGTGTTATCTGTGAACTTCTGCAGTGATTTCCATCTCATGTAAGGTTTGAATGAAGTGGCTGCCAAGGAGCTAAAGCCAAGGAATGCTTCCAGAGGAGCAAGCAGTGTGTGGGGAGCTGATGAAGCCCCTGTCATGGAGTCCACATGGACTTCTCCAGTCAGATTTCCAGTTCAGCAATAAAGCCCCAGCACCTGGAGTTTCAGAGCACTCTGTGGATTGTACTCCATGTCAGAATCAGGCTCCTTTTCCTTCCTGTTTGCTCAGTGTGCCAGAACAGATTGTGATACTTTGCAGGGTAGGACACCTGAGGTGAATGCAGTTTTCACTGGGCTGCACAGTGCCCTCTCTGCAGGATGTGCTGTTGATCCCATTCACTGCAGGGAGGGAGGAACACAGGAAAGGTTGGTTCCTGCTGTTTGCCTGAGGCTTTGCTATCAGATAAGCACCACATTTGTATTTAAAGCTGCTCTGGGTTTATAATTCAACAGAAGCCTTCTCGATGCAGCTGCATCAGGGTGAAATGGAAGAAAGCTGAGTTGTGCTGCTGTTTGATGCTGGGCTCCAGCTGCAGGGGGATGTGATGGACACAGACAAGGTTTGACCCTGCCTTTCCTGACATTCTGCTCAGGCTGTGCTCCCTCTGGCCCTGCAGGAGCCAGCGTGTCAGGGTCCTGCTGCTCTGTGCCCAAGTTTTCAAACACCAGGGGCAGGACACTGAATTATTTCCTTCCTCTTCTCCCTAAGCTATTAATTGCTAAACTAATTTCTAGGGCAAAGGAGAGGAATTTGCTATTTTGGGGCAACAGAATGATAGGAAAGATGAGTGCTAATGTCCTTACAAACAATTCCATTGGTGAGGGGAAAGTGTTAATGTTTTTGAAATGGGTCTTGGTGTCTCCACCCACTTCAAGCTGCAGGTTTATTACAGAGCCTGGACAATTGGGTCTGCACAAGTCTGAGTTTCTGAACTTTGGGGGAAAATGCCAGGTTCAAGGGGGGATATGGGGCAGGCAGTTCAGGAAGGCTGCACCTTCCTGGTACCTCAGCAGTGGGGAAGGGAAGAGGGACACGTGGGGCCAGAGTTTGGGATAAAAGGAGGCTGTGCCCTCTGAAACACCAAGAGGGAAAAACCCCATGGGTGTGTGCCCCAGAGGTCACTCATTCAAATAAAGATGCAGGACTCCTCTGTCTCCTTTATGGACACTGGCTGTTCATAGCATGACTTTTCTGCACAAGAGTGCATCCTGAGCTGATGACAGCAAACCTTGCACAGGACAAAGCTGCCTTTGTTCAGCCTCTGTTGCTGCAGCCCTTCTCTCCTTCCCTGAGGTGTTGGTGAGAATCCCTGATCCTCCCCAGTACCTTTTGCCTGATGCCTGGCTGGGCCATGCCCTTTTCTGTTGTCATTTACTCCCCAAGCCTTCAGCTATGCAGAGTAACAATCACAGCTGTAGTACCAGGCAGGCTCTTCAGAAATATTATCCTGGATCTTGTTGCCACAGCCACGGAGTCCTGGCACAGCCCAAAGCTTTGGGGATGTTTTGGGTCTCTGCTTCTGCCTTTTCACCAGCACAAATGAGTCAAATGTTGCTGTGGGGCTGTCCTACCCTACCAGATACAGTTAACAAGCTGCAGGGACAGAGCCGGAGGCTGTCCACAAGGTTTTTGTAATGTATGTTAATTAGGTGTAACTTTGTCCTGCATTCTAACAAGCTGTGATGATGTGGAGGCCAGCAGCCCAATTCAGACTTCTCTCTACATTTTGCCACTGAGCACTGACAGAGTTTGCTCAGGTTCCATTTGTGCTGTTGGGATAAATTCATAATTGATTTTGTTTCATAACTATTGTGAAGGCTGCAGACTGAAGCAACGGGGAGAATGAGGAATGAGGGGGAATTCAACAGCAAAGTAAAAATAATTTGATAGTTAATGGCCCTTTGGCAATATTGAATTCTGTCACAGGATTCTCAAGGGGAGTCTGTGACCTTTAAAAGGACAAACAGCAGCTTTCTCCTGGAACAGGGGGAAGCACATCTGTATCTAAAATATTTCAGCAGTGCCCCTGCTGCCTTTCTCCTTGCTCTGCCAGACACTGAACCATATTGTTAGTTCTCTTTTGCCCTTCTTGGCCCAGGTCCTTGCTCAGAACTCTCAAAGTTGCAGCCACAGCTGCTGCTGGAAACACCTGCATGGCTCTCTGAAGACAGATGTGCTGAAAGAATCCACATGCCAGCAATTCCAGCTGGGTTCACCTGGCCTGAAGAAGGATAAAGCAGTAGGGGTAGGGGATAATTGAGAATCTTTAATACATCTGCCAAATGATGCCAGTTCTTAATACAACCTGAACATGCAGGATGGTGCCAGCACACTTTTCCCACTCTGCATCCTGATTTGTGGACTCAGGACACGAGGTAAAGATGGTTGTGGTGGTGGTTTGCCAGGAAACACCCTTTACATCCCTAACAGGTTATGGAGAGCAACTTCTGCTCAGAAGGAGGTGGAGAGGGGCTTGGTCTCTCTGCTGTAATGGAGAGATTTTAAACACATCTACTCATCATTGTAAATTGTAAATGAGCTGCTTTGAGGCTTGCTCTAAAAGAATATTAAAGTGGCAAATGCATTTATCATGTAGGAGGCAAAGGAAGGAAACAGTAGCTGGGATTCCCACAGCAGGCTCTGCTCCCTGCTCAGGGATTTGCTGGGGAAGCTCTCTGTGCTCCTCTCCCTGCTGTGACACTTCATAGGCCATGATGGTTTGGAAAGGGACTTTAGTGCAAAAGTGCATCTTTAGTGCATCTTTAATTTATTGAAACTCAACTCTCCCACCTCCTTCCCTTAGAG
This sequence comes from Petroica traversi, assembly GCA_025920805.1. NCBI lineage: Eukaryota > Metazoa > Chordata > Aves > Passeriformes > Petroicidae > Petroica > Petroica traversi. The sequence goes on along the minus strand of JAHLSL010000081.1, from coordinate 108,637 downwards.
GAGTGAGTGGGATTTCCCTGCTCCTGGGGTGGATGGCAGAATTTGGGATAAGTGCTGAGTATGGCACAGAAGGGAAAGCTGGGTTCCAGCAGGGCTGCAGCTTTCTGTGCTTGGGGTCTTTCTCTGCACAGCCCCAAGTGGAACACAGATTTATGAGGCTTCCCTGATTTACAGAATGCCTGAGCCATTTGTGCCCTGGCACTGGTGCAAGCTGACTGAAGGATCAGGAGGCTGCAGGGGAGCACTTGGGAGGCTCAGCAATCCCAGTACATGGTGGGAATTAAAGCACTCTACACGTGGGATTGATCATTCTCTCCTGGTTGAGGTCAGGCCCTGCTTTGTGAGTTCTGCTGTTTCTGTAGGATTGTTTTCATCTTGGATCTGGTGTCAGTTTTATTTTGCTGATGTTATAAATAAATAATCTATAGCAATCTCTTCTGGTAGGAAATGCCCATGACCTCACCTGGCTCACAGGACAGGGGCTGTGATCTGAGGCCAAGAGGTGAAGCTGCCACCCAGCCCCTTAGAAGCCTCAGCTGAGACTGGAAAAGCACCAATTCTTGTTTGCTTTTAATGCGAAGAGCATTTCTGCAGAGCAATTCCTTGTTCTGCTTCCAGCAAAGGCAATCCAAACTCATCAGGCTCTGGGTTTTTAATGGTGAGAATGCTGCTGGGATTTGGAAGGCAGCAGGGACTTTTCTTCTCAGGCATCTGAGGGAGGGCATGTTCCTCAGGCTGTGGCTTATTTATGTGTCAAGTGCTGCTGTAACATCTAATTTAAAAAAGAAAAAAAAGCTTTTAAGAGGAGATTTACTGTAAAGTTCAGATTTTCAGAAAGCAGAGCACAAGGTCTTTTTCCCTAAAGCTGGATGTGACACAATCTTACCTTCAGATGAGCTGCCAGGCTCTCTCTTCCTCAGTGCTCACTACCATCCCTGCTCAATCCTGCAGCACTCAGCCTTTGGAGAGGTTGAAGGCCTGAGTGGAATTCAAGGCAGTCACCTGTCTTGACATGGCTTTGGATATTAGGGTGACATCCTTAGGCCTTGACCCTAAGCTGCAGAGGAACAATTCCAGGACTGAAGCTGTTTGAAGTCAAAAGGTTGCAGGAGAAACTCTTGATAGAATTTTTTTTTATGACTTACAAATCTGGTTATTGTAACCTTTGGCCTTACTGGATTTTTTTCTCTTCCCCTGGTCAGTACCTAATTCTTGGGTGAAAAGCCCAAAAGAAAAGCTCAGTTGGACCAAGCTGTACAGAGAAACAATTCTTTCCCTCTGCTCCCTGTGGGGATGGAGCCCTACAGAACGAGAGCTGCCTTCCCTGGAGCTGCTGAGCTGTGCTGCTGGTCACAGAGAACTGTGTAGGTGCACAGGTAATTCTGTGCCTCTCTGGAGGAGCAGCTGCCCCAGCTCCCCGTGCCGTGCTTTCACCAGGCAGGATGGATGCAGTCCCTGCCCTCAGCTCGTTCCCAGCCCGTTCTGCAGGTTCCGACCCAGCAGCCTGGACCCGCCAATGAAATCCGACACTGCCCGGGCAACCTCCCAGTTCTCTTCCCTGGGAATCAGAAAGTCCAGAAATACGAATGGTGCATCATGAGCAAGGCATTTCCTACCCTGCAGGTGTGCAGTGCTCTCACCTGTGTCCACAGGTACATCCCGGGGCTTTCCAGATGTGCTGAACACATCTGCACAGCAGGATCCCAGCAGCAGAGCAGTGCCTGCCATGGGGGGACTGTGACTGAACCTCCAGCAAACACAAACTGTGGGGTGCAGTGGGGAGGCTGTGTCGGGCTGCAAAGCCAGATGAGTCTCACTGTGCCAGAAAAGCTTCACAGGGTGAAGGACAAGCCAGAGAGAGAAAAACCAGCAGCACGTGGCTGTGTCCTGCTGCTGAACGCTGCTGAAACGGCACGGGAGAGCCAGGCAGGGCCATTCCAGCTCCAGCTGTGCCAGCGCTCAGCTCCGTGCCCGGAGCCAGCTCAGCTCCCTGCCCGGAGCAAGATCTGATCCCCACCTGGAGCAACCTCAGCTCCTTGCCTGGAGCAAGCTCAGCTCCCTGCCCGGAGCAAGCTCTGATCCCTGCCCGGAGCAAGCTCTGATCCCTGCCCGGAGCAAGCTCTGATCCCCGCCTGGGGCAAGCTCAGCTCCCTGCCCGGAGCAGGCTCTGATCCCCGCCTGGGGCAAGCTCAGCTCCGTGCTGGGCTCCACAGGGCTGGGGCAGCCTCGGGTCTGCAGCCACAGCAGCTCCAGGAGCCCTTTGGCTGCAAAGGTGTAGAAAAGGCAGAGATCCCAAAGTGAAGCAGGAGTGTTTCTTGAAGCTGGCAGAGCTGCTGCCGAGATCCTTTTCAAGCACTTAGCAGGCAAGATTTGACAAAGGGCAGACTGCTCCGAAGGGAATGCAGTGAATCAGGGCAGCTATTTATACTCCTGTAGGGATGCTGGGTCAGCCATTTCCCACGAGCTCTTAATTCCTTTGTTCATTTTCCCCTATTCATGAGAACCTCTGCAGAAACTTTCTTAGGATGTGTGTGGATGCTTTCCTCCCCTGCCTGCACTCTCACATGTTCCTCATTCCTGGCTTGAAATACTTTGATTTACTGAGTTTTTATTTCAGCTTAAGAAATCTCTTGCAGAAAAAAACATCAGTACTGGTCAGAGAAACACCTCAAACCAGTCCAGGACTAGACAAACACAGATCAAAAGTTTCCACTTTAGAGGAAGAGGAAGCCTCACCAGGAACTGAGCCTGTCATCACAGCTGGAACGAGTGTGGGTGAGGAAAAACATCAAAGAATTTTCTAAAACCTGTTTCTCACCTGGTGGTTGTGATTATTTGTCATGGCAGGGAACTGAAGCCTTTCCCTGGACTGTGACACAGAACTTCAGAGGCTCAGTGTGGTAAAGCTGCCTTCCTAAAGCTGCTCTGGGGAGCTGAGTTTTTATAGCTTGTGCACCCCATCCCATTGCCCATTAGGAAGCCCTTTTTCCTTGCTAGATTTTTTTCTCTAAACTACAAAATGAAGAAACCTTGCCAGATTTTTTTCTCTATATCAGCAAATGAAGAAAATCTATTTTCACTTGTCACTGTTAGAAAACTCAGTGCCATTCCCTGTAAAGGGAGCAGATTTCAGGCTATCCAGTGTGTGATGCAGAGTCCTGTACCCATTCCTCGAGAACAGCCGAGCACAGAAAAATTAACTTTTAAATTATAAATTAATTTAAATTTCTGTGTGGTCAGTGATTTTAAGAGAGATTTGTGTGGCGAGTCTTGCAGCTGATATTTCTCTTGAGAGCTGCAGAGAAGGGGGAAAGGAGACTGAATTGTCTGAGCCCTCAGCCAAGCAACCAGCCGTGCATCTGTGCCAGGGTGTGCTGGCAATACTAATCACAGCCCTGCTGGCAGAGCTGCACTGAGAACTCGGGGTTATGGGAGCAGCTCATTAATTTGCTGATCACTATGCAGCTTTCTGAAAACCACTGACCCCTTCTTAATCCTAATTTGACTCTAGCACCCAGACTGCAGGGGTTGCAGTTTCCCCTGCCCCAGTCCCACAGCAAGTAAAATGCTTTCTGCTGTTATAAAAGAGGGCTGAGGAGCTGGGAATCTCACTGGGTGTGGGGAAAACACCCAGGGGTGAACACAGGCTCACCATGACCTACAGGGCAATTCTTTAACTCTCCACAATCACAGAGGATTAAAGAAAAGCAGCCCTGGCCTGTGTGGCTCCTCTCACCCAGGGGTCACTGTGATGCCGGAATGATTTTTTCCTTTTATTTTCTATACCTTTTACACAGTTCTGTGTCTCCACAAGCATCAGCACACTTGTAACCCTTCACTTGTTTAGTGCTTAGTGTTTTATAAGTGTCCTGCAGGCCCTGAGCCTGAAGAGCCCAGAGCTGCAGAGTCAGGGACACCAAACATTCTGCTGGCTCAGGAAGCCAAGGGCCCCTGGCAGGACAGATTCTGGAAACTCGAGCTGAGCCCAGCCCAGCCCCAGCATTGGGCTCCCTTGTTGGATCTGGGCTGTGTAAGGGCTGTAACCTGTGTGTGTGACTGCTGGGTGTGTGCATTGTGTCACCTGGGTGAAGTGGATGTATCCAACAGATTCCTAATTAAAATACCAAGGTAGTGACCTCCAACCCTCTCACCGTGTCTGGCTTCATGTTCCTAACACAGGAAAAGGCATCAGCTGCAGTGGGAGTGTCACACCAGGCTCTGCTGTGGCCAAGGGGCTCCAAGCCCAGCCCTGTGAACTGGAGCTGGGGCTGTTCTGCCCACAGCTCTCAGCCACAGCCAGGGACACCAAAACTACGGACAGCAGGAGGTTTCTGCCTCAATTATAAATTCAAAGCACCACACTGGGCTTGTTCCAGGACCTTGCTATTAACAAGCACAGTCAAAAAGGAGGAGGAGATTTCATCTGTGTCTTGCACGTGACTGCCTTTCCTAATGATGGCCTTTGTGCCTGCCCTCCCCACCTTTCTGTGGGGATAAATCAAGGGCCAAGAATTTATTCATGCAATGCAGGCAAGAGCAAGAGACTGAGGGAGGAGTTTCTGTTCATGGAGCCTCTCCAGGTCAGGGTCTGGCATGAACTCATCTGCCAGAAAAAAATGTGTTTAATTACCTGCATTAATATTCAGGTCCTGAAGTCCTCAGCATTTGTATTTATTGGCTTATATAAATGAAACAAGCTCTCCAGAGCGTGGCTGCTGACAGCACAGTCCCCCGAGGCCCTTTCTGAGGGAAGCATTTGCCATTTTGCATACATACATACATTTCAATTGATTACAATGGGTTGATTGATTAAATGAAATAAGGTGATGGATTGACAGCTGTAGAAATCAGCTGGGGTCAGAGTGAACACATGGAAGAGACAGGTGGTTCTCTTTCAGCTCAGTTTCACCTTAGATCAGTGGTTCTTTGTCATTTCTTCCATGGGGGGCTTGAGCACTTGATTGGAACAGGACAATGACATAACAGAGGAAAGAACTTCATGGCAGAGGCAGACCCTGGACACTGAAAAACAAAGCAGGGCCTTTGCCAGGTGTCCCAGAGTCTCCTCTGTGCCTCTGGCCTCAGATCCACCCCAAACTGGGCAGCTCTGCCTGATTTTGTTTCCCATGACTGTGGAAGGTTGATGGTCAGAGCTGGGAACATTCCTGGCTTCTTGTACTGGTTTTTCCCATCCACCTGCACATGGAAATTGCAGCCCCACCCTGCAGCAGCAGCTCTGCTCCCACCCACTGAAACCATCTCCTGTGGCTTTGCCTCCTCCTGCAGCCCCTCCCAGAGTCCTGACCGTGCTCTCCATCTGAATTCTAAATGGGTGGAACTGGTGCTGTGCTTGACATCCCCCATTCCTGTGCTGGCAGCTGCCAGGGGATCTCTGAGCTTGCCACGTTCCACTGAAAACTCTGCTGCCAAAGGGTTCAGACAGGGGGAACTGCCCTGCACTCCAGGAGCCCCTGAAAAGACTCCTCTGAGTAGGAGCCTCAATCTATTTCTGTCTGCAGAGCTTTCTTGCTGTTCTTTCTTTCTTTCTGAAAGGCAATTTGGCATTTTTAATATAAATGTCAAATTACTGCTGGCCCATTAGAGACCTTAAACCCAGGATTAAGTCCTAGGGCAGGCTAGGTGGAAAGGGAAAAGCCCGGCTTGAGAAGCTGCACAGAGCAAACACTTCCAGACACGAAATTAAGGTGTAGATGGGGCAATAGGACAGATCCAGAGTGGTTTAAAGGATAAATCCATGGCTTTGCAATGCTCAGCAGCACTGATACACTCAGGACAGAGCTGCCTGTTTTACAGGTGAAGCACTCTGTGTTTCCAGCCCCTGGGGTTCCTGCAGCCCTGAGCTCTCAGCCTTTTCAGCCTCTCCTCCCTCAGAGGTGCCAGTGCTGGTTTTGTGCCACCCTTGGAGTCAAAGCTGATTAATTCATGGGAATTCTGAAGTTGGCACCCACCTGCCTATAGGGATGACCACAAAGTCCTAGGATTTTAATTTCTTAAAACCAACCCAACATCAGGAGCTGAAGGAGGTTCCTCATGTGGACATTTAATGAGCTACACCACTCCTGACAGCAATTACAGAGCTTCTCACACTGATATTCCTTCTTCAGGCAAAGACCATGGACAAATCTGTAACTGGAGCTGATGGGGGAGCCCAGATGAGCCAGGTGCAAAGAGAGACCTGCCTTCAGCTTTATTCTCTTGCATTTTGACCAAGCCACACTATCAGAGTGTTTTACACTTGAAAACTGCTTAAAAGGCTGTTCTGCCATGAATTGAAGAGCAACAAATCACAGGCAAATAATCCTGAATCCCCAGTCTGTGATTTTTGCTGTTTGACTGCTCCTGCACTTGCTTTGGGAATCAACAATAATTAATATCCCCCTCTGGGTGGATGGTGTGTTTTCAGCAGAGCTCTCTGCCCAATGCCATCCTCTTGCCACAGTGTCACTGCAAAATGATGATAAGGTTTTATCAGAGGTTTAGAATAATTTTAGGTATATGTGCTAAAATTACTAAATACTGTGATTTTTATGCCATGTGACTCAAGGCATGATAAAACCCTTCTTTTTTCTTTTTTTTTTTTTTTTCATTTCCAAAATGAAAACAAAATAAAGACAGAGCACAAGTCAAATATTTTGACTTTTGCTTGGAATTTCTAATAAATGTGACAAACTTCTTTTTGTGAGAATATTTAATTATTCTGTGAAGACCCTTTAATCTCTTAATTTCTGGACTTTCTTGGACAGAACAGCATTCCAGTAACCCAATTCAAAGCTGAAGCTGTGATCCTGAAGGTCACAGTTTGTAGGAAACCTGGCACAGGCATCACTCTGAGAAGGCTGAGACCCTGGGGTCCTGGTCATGGACTGGGGGCTGCTAGAAAGACTTTTCATCCCCAGTAACTCACCACAGTGGGAGCCAGATCTGGAAAATTTGGTTTTCCAAGGCTCACAGGCTCAGGGATGTCACCCAGCTGTGTCGTTCTGTGATTTTACCCTTTCCTAGACAGCAGCAGGGCTGTGCCCACCTCCCTCTGCTCTGTCCTGCTCCACCTGAAACTGCTGCCAATAATTTAACCCCTCCTGAGCTTTCAACAACTGAGCTGCCTGAGTTTGTGCTCAGGAAATCCTGGGAATGGGCAAGGACAGGCTCCTTGCAGTGTCCTGTGACTGTCAGGGGCTCACTCTCGGTGCTGCTGCAGACAAAATGCTGAACTCAGTGAGCATGAATGAGCTATTTCTTACAGAATAGAGAGCCTGTGGGATGCCTGGAGTGGTACCTGGAGCAGAGGCCAACAGAGTTAGGGAATAAAGTGGGTATTTATTAAAGCCTTCAATAGATGCACCTTGGGTAGTGCAAAAGCCTCTCAGAGGCTGCACCAAGATGGACAATGGTCACGAATTTCTGTCTTTGTTTTGTTTTCATTTTGGAAATAGCAAAAAAAAGGAAGGGTTTTATCATGCCTTGTGTCACGTGGCATAAAAATCACAGTATTTAATAATTTAAGCAAATATACCTAAAATTGTTTTAAACATCTGGAAAAACCTTCATGACATCATTTTGCAGTGACACTGTTGCAAGAGGATGCCATTGTGCAGAGAGCTCTGCTGAAAACAGAAATGGTCACGAATTTCTATTTTCATATCTGAGGTTAATTGTCCAATTCCAGCTTCAGGTAATGAACTCACATCCCCCCAGCTTGCTCCCCCCAATTCACTTTGTTTGTACTTCCTGGGGCCTGAGGCTGTGATGGTGGCTTTGGTTCTCAGGCCTGGAAGGATTGTTTGAGCAAAATGTGAGGAGAGCTCACTCACACTCTCTATGGAGCTCAGAGTTATCCACTAATGCAGTGCAGGATCTGAAAAATATAAAAGCTGAAAACTGAAGGCATCATGTGGACTGAGAAGGTGAAATATTAACCTGACAGCTGCTGCTGAGCTTTGCAGAGCCCAGGCCTTGCTGTCTCTGCATCCCTGAGCTGTGTGAGCAGTGGCACAAGGAGGCAGCACCCAGCAGTGCTCTCTGCCTTTTGCTGCCTGGGAAAACCATTTCCACATCTGTAGGATTGAACTCTGTGGGATTTGGTTATGAGGGTAAAATAGAAACAAGAGAGCTCTAAAGATGGGTTTAGAGTATGGGAGTTTATTGGGAAAGAGCACGGGTGTGAGAGGCTGCTGGGCTGCAAGACACAGCTCAGAGCAGGCCAGAGAAAGAGAGAGAGAAAGAGGCAAAAAGAGAAAGCCAAAAGGGCCGATTTGCCGTTTACAATACAATAAATCATCTTCTCTGTTGAATATTCTAATTCTCTTTAACCAATCTGAGACAAGCTACAAACTCTACAACATTTACATGCAATCTATAAGAATCGTCACATTACCATACAGGGTTATATTTTAAACCTTAAAAAACTGCTTTTTGGGAATCTCCTACTAGGCAGGCAGGGTTTGTTCTGACCTTTGGACCTGCCTGGGCAGAGGGTATTGTTCTATCCAGAAGGAGGATTCCCTTCAGCCAGCTCTGCCATTGTTTCTTAGTTACTCTTCAACTCAGACCTTGTCTTCATCTCAATTTCGATTCTACTTTCCATATTTTCAGCATCTTTTGCAAGGTAATCATATCTATAAGGCTTTCCTATTTCATCTTCCCCAACACACATCCCTGTTCCCCTTCCATCCCTCATCATAGGCTGCCTGACACCAATGGAAAACATTCACTGTCCCACCTGGGATGTTCCTGATGGCCACTGGCTCTCCATCCCCTCCCCTCCTCAGGTACCTGCCTTGTTGAATATTTTCCTGTGTTGGGTTGAGAAATGCCAGTGAAATACAAACTGGGAGACTGACAGGGAGGAAATGTCCTGGTTCAGATGTTCTCTGCTGTGTGAGGAAGACTGAACAGGCCTGCTGGGTGAGAAGGTTTGCATCAGTTCCACTCTGGAATTTCACTGAGTCTGGTTGTCTTTGGATGAGATGGAAACCCTGTTTGAGATGATGTGTTTATTTGTGCACTGAGGATGCAGAGGCCATTAAAGTTTTGTACATATCTGATTCAAAAAGTCCAGACAAAAGTAGTATTTCCAGTCTGGGAGCAACATTTCATTTCTTCCTTTAAATCTGAGACAAGGGAGATGCATTTTCTTGGCAGGAAAGGAGAATGGCTTGTCAGCTCTTTGCTGTGCTGACCATTTGAATTCAGGTAGAAAGTCAGGAGCTCAGGTGAGCTGTTCTGAGCCCCCTGCCCTGCACATCCCTGCCCTGTGCCAGCATCTCCCTGGCCACAGGTGGGTGGTTGGCTCTGCTCTCTTGGGGTCTCACCTGCTGTGGGGTCTGGGGTTTCTCTTGCACTTCTCATCTGTGCTGGGATCACTCTCAAATTTGCTTCCATTAGCAAGTGTAAACACAGATTGATCATCTTGGAAAAGACTCTGCCTAAGTGTGTTTAATGCAAACATTTACTAAACAGAATAGATCCCACAGTCACCTCAAAACTCTCCAGGGTCTGGAATAATTGGAATAATAAAATCCAACTTACAGCAATGCTTTGTATTAGGTTTGCATGGCCTGGATTTTTGGGTGCACAGAGGTGGCTTCTGTGAGAAGCTGCTGGAAGCTTCCACCACATCCAGCAGAGCCCATCCCTGATGGCACCAAACCTGCACTGCTGGCCAAGGCTGGGCCAGTTGGAAAGAGGTGACAGCACCTCTGTGATAACAGATTTAAGGAGAAATCAAAACAAAAGTTGTAGTGCAGTTTTGTGAGCAGAGAAGAGCAGGAGGGAGAACAGGTGAGGAGAACTCCCTGCAGACACCGAGGGCAGTGGGGAAGGAGGGGCAGGAGGGGCAGGAGGGGCTCCAGGTGCTGGAGCTGAGATTCCTCTGCAGCCCCTGGGGATCCTCGGGGATCAGAGATCCACCCACAGCCCTTGGGGATCCTCGGGGATCAGAGATCCACCCACAGCCCTTGGGGATCCTCGGGGATCAGAGATCCACCCACAGCCCCTGGGGATTCTGTTGGAGATGCAGAGATCCACTCACAGCCTGTGGGGGTCCATGGGAGATGCAGAGATCCACCCAGAGCCCAAGGGGATCCCTGGGGATGCAGAGATCCACCCACAGCCCCTGGGGATCCTCGGGGATCAGAGATCCACCCACAGCCCCTGGGGATCCTCGGGGATCAGCGATCCACCCACAGCCCCTGGGGATCCACGGGAGTTCAGAGATCCACCCACAGCCCCTGGGGATCCCTGGGGATGCAGAGATCCACCACAGCCTGTGGGGATCCCTGGGGGTGCAGAGATCCACCCAGAGCCCGTGGGAATCCACAGGAGATGCAGAGATCCACCCACAGCCTAAGGGGATCCCTGGGGATGCAGAGATCCACCCACAGCCTGTGAAGATTCCTGGGGGATGCAGAGATCCACCCACAGCCCCTGGGGATCCCTGGGGGTGCAGAGATTCACCCACAGCCTGTGGGGATCCTCGGGGATCAGAGATCCACCCAGAGCCCCTGGGGATCCACGGGGGATGCAGAGATCCACTCACAGCCTGTGGGGATCCCTGGGGGTGCAGAGATCCACCCACAGCCTGTGGGGATCCACAGGAGATGCAGAGATCTACCCACAGCCCATGGAGGAGCCCCACAGCAGAGCAGGGGACACCTGGAGGAGGCTGTGACCCTGTAGAAGACCCATGGAGAGAGGGCCCTGTCCCAGGCTGGATCAGCCTGTCCTTGGAGCACTGCACCCCATGGAAGAGTGACCCACACCACAGCAGTTTGGGGGGACTGTGTGCCCCTGGAATGGGCTCCCATCGCAGCAGGTGACAAGGAGCTGCTGTTTGTGAGATGGACTCACTTTGGGGCAGTTCCTGGAGAGCTCTCCCATGGGAGGAGCCCCTCAGTGCAGCAGGGAACAGCTCCTCTCCCTGAGCAGCAGGTGCTGAACTGACCACAAACCCCATTCCATCTCCGAGCACCACTGGGGTGGGAGGTAGAGCTGGGAAGGAGGGAGGGGTGGAGGGAAGGTGTTTTTAAGGGCTTCTTTTACTTCTCATTACCTGGCCTGATTTTTTTAGCCATTAAGTCACTTTATGTCTCTAAGTGGAGCCTGTTTTGCCTTTGATGGTATTTAGTGAGTGATCTCTCCCAGTTCTTATCTCAACTCATGAACCCTTTATTAAATTTTCTCGCCTCTCTCCAGCTGCTGAGGGCAGTGAGTGAGTGGTTTTTGTGGGTGGGTCAACCATGACATGCATGTACCCAGAGGCACCTGCTGTTCCTGAAAAATACATCATTAAATAACAGGGTTTAGAAACTGCAAGGTCAAATCAGAACAAAAACTGTGAGGCTGATGGGTTTGGAGCAAATGATCTCATTTCATTCCTGGAAGAGTAGAACTCTAAACAGTCTGGAAGAGGATAATAAACATTACAAAATACACTGAAGAAAGATGAATTGTAATACTGGAAGAACAGCATGCCTAAAACCACCAGATCTGCAATAAAGAACTGCATGTGTGAAGTCAGAGGGATGAATTATATTTGGTTACATGAGTGTGTATATATACTTGTATATAGATATATTTAGATATATAGAATGTTTGATATATGTATGTATACACACAAGTATCAAACATTCAGTTCTAGACCCCTGTTGCTGCAGCTGTAGAAGAAATGAACTCTTAGCTGCTTTTGATTTCTTTCTATTTGATCACCCACTCTCCTTCCTTTTCCCTTGGGTCCCCTGATTGTTAATCTTACAGGTCATGGAGCTTTATTAAAATAACACACCAGGAAGACGTTATTAATTATTAATAAAGGCTTTATATATTTCTTTTCAATAATTTAAACTCATTATAGTCAAAGCTATTACATTAAACACCAGATCAGTTAGTACAGATGGGATTGCTGACAGGGAATTGTCACTGTAATGTTATCCTGGCTTGGAAGGTGTCCATTAATTAACACTTAAAGCCCAACTTGGAACCATAAGAGTTTTTTTCCTTCCCATCTCACACAGTGATTATCTCTCATTAGCAGCCTCACTGAAAGGACTATTGAGGAGTTGGTGACCCAGTGCCACGGACCCCCAGAGCTCTGGTGCTGGGTCAGGAGATCACTGAGCCCCTGCCCTGCCCCTGCCTTTCCCAGGACATTCCCTCCCCTCCCAGGGCATCCCTGCTGGTGCAGAGGCTGCTGCGTTCATGCCCAGCCCTGCTGCCCTCACAGACACCGGGGCTGCAGGAGGATTGGCAAACTCCCACTCCTGGGAGCAATTCCTGCTGTCCCTGGCAGGGAGCTGCTCCAGTTCCCCAGGACAGGGAAAGCTTTCTGGGGCAGGACACCTGCACTGGCAGTGCTGCTCATTAATTTTTCTGCAGTCACTAATTAGGGGCCTCAAGTCCTCCTCACTTGCTGTGCCTTTCATGTGTCAGCTCCATCTCTTCCATCTGCTTGTTTTTGTTTCTCTTTCCTGGCTGACTCATCTGCCCAAGCAGCTCCTCGGCTGCTGCTCTGGGGAGCTCTGCAGCAGCAGCTCCTCCATCCCAAGGAGGAGATTCCAAGGTTTTCCCCATGCCAGGGCAGGCACGGAGAGGGAGAAGGGATTGCACATCTTGTGAGTCCCAGGCAGCTCCCAGCAGCTCCAGCACTCCCAGCTGAGCACACTGGAACAGAGAGCAGCTGGTTTTGGATATTGGAGTCCTTATTTTGGGGAGCCTGGATCCCCCCTCTGGCAGTGCAGGAGTCCAGGGTGCCCAGTGTCCCAGGCAAACTCCATCCCCAGCTGACCACGGTCTCCCTCTCACAGCCAGCACAGTTCTGTGCTCCCCAGGCAGGATGGATCCTCCCTCTCACACAGAGGAGCCCTGAGAGCCTTCCCTGCCCCAGCAGGCACAGCAGGCACTGGGGCTGCACCCACCAGCCTTTTCCTGGCTGCAGGAGGCAGAACCCCAAACCTGAGACCCAGAGGGAGCCCCGAGTGACATTGCTGGGCTCCCTGGTGCTTTTTAACAGGAACTCTGATGCTCGGGAGTGAGAGCCACATCCCACACACATCTACTGCTGCTTTTTTTTAATCCCAAATTACCTGCTATTAATTGCAGCAGGTTCTTTGCAGCTGTTCCCATGCTGACAAGGGGGAAATCCCAACATTTCCATTGACTACTTTTCTATCTACTCCTATAGATATTTACAAAAGGTTCCCATACCTCTCCCAGCAGGCTCTGGCTTGGTTTGGAGGAGAAGAGACCCAACAATGGGTCCCTTTGGTCTCTCCTGTGGTTGAGGCTTTCCTTTTCTGCTTCAGACTTTTTTCTTTTTTTTTTTGCTTTTTCTATTTTTCTTTTGATTTTGCTTCCTGTTTTGTCTTGTTTATTCCTCTGTAGAGGAGAGTGAGGAACTCCTTTGAAAAGTCTGGTTAAATGAGCTACTGTGGGAGTCCAAACACTCTTTATAGACAAGAAAGCTGGTGGAGAAGCAAGTGCCAGAATATTAAGCTGCTTGGTGAATTGTGGCTGCAGAGAGCAGCCTTGGAGCCCTCTGAGGAGGGGCAGAGAAGGGGACAGGGACCCTCATTTGCCCAAAATTCAGTCCCACTCTGAAGCCACAAGCCCAAGCCTTCAAAGAAGACTTCAAACAGTCATGTCTGGGTTGTTTACCAGTGTGACAGATGCAGGCTTTGGGTTCAGCTCAGCGTGGCAGCATTTGCATTTCAGCTTTCATTAACTTCTCCTGGGCTGCACATTTCTGTGTCCAACTCTGCTCTGGCCAGGTCTGCACCTGAGTCTGGTTCTGCTCAAAGAATGCACATTTTTTGGCTGATAGAATTTCTTTTTGCATATATATATATATATATATATATATATATATATATATATATAATTTTTTTGCTGCTCTAGAAGCAGCTGGGCACAAATTACTTTACTCCAATATCATTATTTTCATACCACAGGCCTCCAGTTGAGAGGGGTGGGACAGGGGTAGAAATGACATTTCTCTCCGGTACAGAAAATAAATTAACAAAACCAGAAGTTTTCAAGAAAGATCCCATCCTTTTTGTGCAACCCCAAAGAGCAGCTGCTGTTCTGGCCCTGCAGCTTCACCTGGATGTGCAGGGGAGATGCCACGTGGCCCTGGAAAGCAGAGGGAAAATCATGGAGAATGCAGCTGCCTCTTCTAAGAAGCAATTTAGAGTTCCATGTCCCACTTCCCTTAGAGGGGGAGCATCTCGTGGGAGTGGGCACTGGATTCTCCTGACTGTAACCAGCCTTGTTCATGAAGCCCTTGCTGAGCTGCAGGACTCAATGAACTCATCAGTTCTGCTTTCCCCACACTGACAGCTCTGTGCCTCCCCCCAGCATGACAGAAACAGCTCCAAACCCTGGCACAGGCAGTGCTGAGGCTCCCACAGCTCCCTGAGCTGGGCCTGGGCAGGCTCAGCCTGATGTGCTGCACCAGCAGTGCAGCAGTGCATGTGCTGAAAGCCCTCAGGATGGATCCTAGCACCAAGGATTTGCTCATGGGCTGAGCTGAAAAGTTCATGTAGAGACACCACGAGTTTAAACTGATCAGTGACCCAGAAACTGCTTTGGTAGAGGCTGCCACATTAAATTTAAAAGCCTAAGAGAGGCTAGAGCACAGTAAAAGGGAATGCATTTGCTGTGTGTGCGTGGAGAGAAGGAAGGCACAGGGAGTGTGTGACAAGGGGATGGTGGGAACAGCTGCAGACAGGTTCTGAGGAGGAGCAGTGACATTTATGTGCCAGTGGCTGCTATGATCCAAACAGGGATCTGGTTTTGTTCAACACTGTTTGCAAAGGCTCTGGGGACCCTAGAGAGTGCAAAAAAAAAAGAATCATGATGCTGAGGGTTGTTCTTGAATTACTGCCTTGCTCAGTTCCTCCTCCTCCCAGACTGCAGATGGGCATTTTCATGCTCTTGCAACCTGCACACAGCACAAGTGTCCAGTCACTGATGGAGCTTTTCTTGCCCTGGCAAATCAGCAGCTCCAATTCCCCAAAATGCCTTCACCCTGCAGCTGCAGTCTAAGACCCAGGTGTGAGAGCAGACACAAAATATTGAGTCAAAAGCTATTGCTGTAGTGAGGACAGAGGCAGCTCCTGTCAGCTCAGACTGCTGGATCAGGCACAGAAAACCTGCAAATGCTCCACAGTATTGGAGTGGTTGGGACAGAGGGAGAGGTTATTCAAGGCAGGTGTTTCAGCTCCAAAATGAATACATGCAGATAAGTCCTCTGGGTTTTTCACTGAAGGATGTGCACAAGCATACTTCAAGAGCTAGAGAGAGACAATGGATACAAAGAGAAGTTGGGCAGGACGAGATTTTTGAGAGGATGACTTTAAAAATGAACACAGCCGAGCACCACGGATTTTCCAATGATGTTTATTTTTCCTGTAGCCCACAGACACAGCTGGATCTGGCAACAGAGCAGATTCTTTTTTTCCATAAAGTGTCCATGTGACATTAAGCCCAGGCTAATACTGTCATCAAAGGCATTCAGAAAGGGCAGCAGCAGAAGCAATGGGAGATGCTGGGAGGAGGCCAGACAGCAAGGCACAAGGGCAGGGAGCACCTCCTCTCCCACTGCCACAGCACAGACAGGGTGCAGATCTGCATAAAGTCATTTTTCTCATCTATACCAGACAAACACAGCACCATGCAACACAACCTGCAGCTGGGAGTGGGTGGGGAGCAGCATATGATGTTATTGCAGTTCTTTTGGGAGCTGTGTGTGCAGCAGGGAGAGCCTGGGGAGCACCCAGGGGTCAGCAGCTCACACAAAGCTCCCCAGGGGCATTTGCTTGCTGAAGGGAACCACGGTTCTCAGGAGACATCTGCTGGGACACACCTCTTCCCTGGAGCCAGATCCACTTGGCTGCATTTCAATTGCAGTTCAAGTATCTAAAATACCGTGGAAAGAGAATTTTTTTTTTTTAAGGAGGTGGACCACTGTGGTGTCTCATCAGGTTAAGGTTCCTTCCCAGGATGTCCTCCCTCCAGCTCTGGCCCAGACCTGCACCTTCCATGGCACTTGCTGTCCAGCCTGCCCAGGGCAGCACCACCTCAAACATCATTTCTCTTCTAAAGGAAATTGGAAGAAAACCTGCTCCTGATTGCACTCTGCTGCTTGCAATCCCCCTCCTCCCTGCAGCCCAAGTCCCACACAGCCCCCACCCCACACGGTGTGTGCTGTGCAGCTGCACACAGGCAGGTTCTGGGCTGAGGGCACAGGAGGCTGGCACACATACAGCATCACTCCCCTTGACTTTCACCCACTCACAGACCTTCCAGCACCCGAACACTCCTCTGCCAAGTGGTTCCTTCATCCCAAGCAATCTGCACAGCAGCAGCCAGCCCAGAAAGTCTCCACAGTGCAGGGCCACTCCTGCACCCCTGCTTGCAGCTGGGACCTTTGCTCAGCCCTAGAGACTGAGGAAAAGGCTTTGGAAAGGCAGGCCAGCTCCTGCAGCCAGCACCACGCCCTTGTCTCAGCCAGTTACTGTACAAATGGACAACACACACACATTATTTACAGCCCGTTTTTCACATGATGGAGCAGCTCTTGGCTCGGTCTTTCCTGATCTCTGTGTCACTCAGTAAGTCTGTCCTGCCAGGCATCTGAGACGCCCGCTTCAGTCCCCGCTTGGAGTTGCTGCGCTTCAGGTTCTTGTGCACCCTGTTGACCGAGGCCAGCGTGGTCACATGGAACACGTCCCTCACGCTGTTCTCTGACACCTTGGAGGAGCACTCAGCATAGGCCACTGCCCCAATCTGCCGTGCCAGTGCACTGCCCT
This sequence comes from Petroica traversi, assembly GCA_025920805.1. Taxonomy (NCBI): domain Eukaryota; kingdom Metazoa; phylum Chordata; class Aves; order Passeriformes; family Petroicidae; genus Petroica; species Petroica traversi. Next base: position 91,811 of record JAHLSL010000081.1, on the reverse strand, counting down.
GCAGGCCAACACAGCAGGGGAAGAGGGAACAAGGTTAGACATCAGTGCTTTCCAAGCCTCTCACTCTGCCACAGCCCTGCCTGTGCTGCTGATGCCGGAATGGTTTTTGTCTTTTCTTTTCTATCCCTTTTACACAGTTCTCTGTATCCACAAGTATCAGCAGTGTGCATACTTGCAACCTTTTACTCAGTTTAATGCTCAGTGTTTTGTAAGTGTTCTGCAGGCCTGAGACTGAACAGCCCAGAGCTGCAGAGCCAGGGACACCAAACATTCCTAAATCTCAGGAACCCAAGGTGTCCTGACAGGAGGATTCTGTAAACTGGGGGTGAGCCTGCCCCAACCTCATTATTGGGCCCCCTTGTTAGATCTGCTGATGTGTAAAGTCTAGAACTGGTGTGTGTGACTGATGGGGGTGCATTTGCCACGCATCACCTGGGTGAAGTGGATGCATCAAACAGGATCCTGCTTAAAATACTGAGGTAAAGACCCCAACCCTCTTAACCGTGTCTGGTTTCATTTTCCTAACACCAGGAAAAAGGCATCACTGCCAGCCTGCCAGAGCACAGTGGCCCCGTGGGGACACAGAGGTTCCTCAGCACCTGTAAACACAGTGTGAGGCTCTGTGAGAGCTGCAGAGGTGAGAGCAGCTTCCTGAGCAGACAGTGCTGCTGACCCTGGGTTACTGGAGCTTTCTCATTCTCACAGTGCCACCCCAGCAGCTGAGACACCTGGGCAACCCCCCTCACCTGGACAGTGACTGCCAGGCACAGCAGCAGCTCAGAGCTCAGCTGCCCTGCACCAGAGTCTGGGGCTGTCACCAGCCTGGAGGCATTGCTGGGTCCCTGGGACCACTGACACCAGCCCCTGAATCCCCCAGCTGTGGCTTCCTTCCCCCTGCAGTTTTGCCCCAAGGCAGAACACAAGCAGGAGTTGCTGGGAACAGAAAGAGCTGCACTGAACTGGGAGATGCAGAAGGACAACACTCCCCTTAGCCAGTCCAGCTTTTCAATCAGGCTGTTCCTCCTGCTTTGAGGAATGACATAACTGGTAGCAGAGCATGAGGAATAGATCAGGGTCTGCCAGAGCTGGGGACAGGAGTGCTGTAAACGTGAGCAGCTCCGAGCCACAACCAAAGCAGCTTTAGACCAAGCCCTGGCTGCAGTGGGATATAGAACAACCCTCTCCTCCCTGATCCCTGCAGGCCCTGCCCAAACACACCTGCTCATGTGTCACAGGGATGAGGCGCTGCTTGGAGAGCTCCCGGAGCGTGTTGAGGTCTGTCCTCATGTCCAGCTTGCAGCCCACCAGCACAATCTTGGCGTTGGGGCAGAACTCCTGTGTCTCCCCTTGCCACTGCAGAGGAAAGGAGAGACTCTGGTGGGTATGGCTTGTCCAAACAGGGGTTACAACTGTTCAAACACTGATACCAGGGCTCTTTAATGACTGCCACAGGCAAGGATGGGAATGGCCAGCTTGGACAACTTCATGCCTGTTCCAGATAAGGCACTGCAAACCTGCCCCATCCAAGAGGTGTGAGCCCACAGGAGGCCAGTGTGGAAAAACTGGGTTTTTCCTGGGTGTGGAAAAACAGCCACACAGTCTCGTGCTCAGATCTGGGACCCCAAGGGTGAACACAGCCAGCAGGGAGCTCTTTGCACACTCATACACTATTTATTACTGGGAGCAACCTCTTAAAGGCATTATGATATTCAGAGCATAGATAAAGCCAGGGAAATTAAGAATTGAAGCAATGGAAAGAGAAGGCCAGGGCAAACATTCGTGTCCTTCATATAAATGGCTCCTTTCAGAGCTCCCAAAATGAATGCCTGATGTCAGCTGTGTCTGCAGCAGTAAATAAATCCATCACCTGTGACCTCCCCTGGGGGAGACCTGCACAGCTCCATCAGCATGTCAATGCCCCAGTTACCTATCTAGTGGTGCTGAAATAGAGAGCAGATAATAAATAGAGATTACCCCCAGATGAAGTCATCACTTGGAATTAGCAATTTCCTGCTACTCTAACTGGTGGTTAAGCATATACCCAGGGCAATTAGAAGAAAGAAAACCAAGTCATCAAGCCCAGTGTGCACAACCTCGTGGAAAGGGAAATACTAGGAACTAACCAAATGTCATTCAGTCAGTATCAGACCAAAGCAACTGCAAAATATGAAAAATCTCTTTTTTTTACCAGGAGATCGCCTTAGGTATTTTCAGGTATTTGCTGAAGGACTTTGGTTCCCCAGGACTCAGGCACCCCCAGCCCCTGGGCAGAGAGCTGGAGATCATGGTGCTGCACCACAGAGCACCAAACCAACACACCCTCACAGTGAACAGATCCAGTCCTTCTGGAGCTGGAATTCAAGCACCCTAATTCATGTGCAGATTTGAGCTACAGGTCTGCTCACACCTGGCAGAGGTCACAGCTCCTGGAGTGACACAGAGCTCCCCAGTCCATGGAGAGAGCTGGGACCCTCTTCCTGCATGACTGACACCTCTGGGAGCCCAAGACCTGCTGTGCTCATCAGAACCAAGGCACCACTCCATGAAAACTTGCTCTGCATGAAAGGCAGAGCTGCTTGCTCACACTCCCTCAGATGGCTCTGCCCTTTCAACTGCACATGCTGTACAGCAGCCCAGGCATCAGAAGGACAGCATTAATAAAGATTTCCTCCACTGAATTCTTGCCTGAGGGTTGAACAGGAAATGTTATTTTCCTTATTTGCTTGACATCACAAGCTAAAACCCATTTCAACTTCATGGTGTCTCAGGAATTTTCCTCACTGCCATACGGCTGAGCCTGCACCAAAGGAAACAAGGCATCCACTCAGAGGTACTTAAGAAATCCCCTGGGATTTAGGGTTTATTTTAAGTTACCATATCAAAAAAACATTGCCTAACAGCTCTCAAAACATCTGTGAGGCTGTACAGGGAAAGCCACACACTGAACAGGGTGGACTCACATGAAGAGTGTGCAGAGAGACAAATAACTCCCAACCCCACCCAATTATTGAGAGGTTTGTATTTCATTAAAGTGTAAGTGATTCACTTGCATTATTATTCTGCTGACTCCCAAGCTGAGCAGTGAATTCTTTGAGGCCACATGAAACACCCTCCCTCCACCCAGCCTGCTTGGTACCCAGGACCTGCTCTGGAAGCCAACACTGAGCCATTGACCAATTTATCTGAAGGGTCTTTGTCCCCTCACCAGGACACTCCTGAGACAAAGACCCACTTCTCAGCCCTCCCAGCAGCTGAGTGAGAGGCACTTGCTTCAGCACAACATTTGGCAAAATGTGGAGAGGCCAAGAGGCCAGCCAGTACAATGTGGCATGTTCAGGCCATGGCCATTCCAGCCCTTGCAGCCTGGGGCTCTCTGAGGAGAACAGCCACGGGAACCACTGCTCTGTGGGGCTTTTCATGCTTTGGTGTCTCAGGGAGTGTCACAAACGAGATGCCAGCCAGGGCGCCCCCCCAGGACAGGATGCAGCTGCCAGATGTTTTCCTGCACACAGAACCACAGCTCCCTGAATTTCATGGAAGGCAGCAGGGCACAGCCAGGACCAAGGGATGCAATGGACCAGGAAGCCACTTACTCTCACTCCTCTGAGCAGCATTTGGAGTTGCTGGACTTCATCTCAGAGAAACACCTTGTGTGGGACCTTCTCCCAGAAGTGACCCACTGGAGACCAGCCAGGGGTGCTCACAGCAGATCCCCAGCCCTGTGAGGCTCTCTGGGACCTGCCAGCTGGAATATCAGCTTTGCTGAAAGGCACTAAGGTGCAGGTAGAAAACTCTCAGCTGCTCCCACAGAGCACGACCACTCAGCTCTGCTGGGACAGGCTTAGGTATCTCCAGGCCAGTGGCATTGTGCCATCTCATCTTATTAATTCACGGGCTTCAAATTCAGTGCTACAGCTCATTATTTTTGTTGACAAGCTATAGAGAACTGATTGCTGTCTTTTTTACCATGCAGATGCTGAATTGATGGGAGAGCCAAGAAAACTGAGCACTCTGCTTGCTTGGAAACAGGCACCAGGGGCCACTTCTCAGCTGCTGCAGGCAATCCATAGTCATTGGTGGTTCTGCTAGCAGAGATCCATAATACCTTCCAAGGTCTTAATGGAAAACAGAACAAATACCCTCCATTTCTCTCTGTCCTCACATTTGTATGTTGAACACACACAGACCCCACACACACTGCAAGCTGCCATGAGCTTCACCATTCACCAGGCTCCTTCCAGATGGAAATACCTTGCATTCTGCACAGAGAGCACCTGAGTACACAAACTCCAGCCAAGGAGAGGCTCAGGGCTTTGAGCCCTGATGAGAACCTCGGGGCACAGTGGCCCAGGAGGTGCTGCAGAGCACTCTCACCTTCTTGAGCACGCTGTCCAGGGTCTCAGGACGGCTGATGTCGAAGCAGATGAGCACGGCATCCGAGTCGGGGTAAGCCAAGGGCCGCACGTTGTCGTAATAGGCGGAGCCTGGGGAGAGGAGCAGGAGAGAGCAGTGAGCAGGTCCCACCCCACTGATGCTGCTGGGCCAAAGGGACGGGCTGGGCCCTCAGCCCCCTTCCACAGGCAGAGGTTTTTAACTCCAGTAAGGACTGGAGTCACTGTCACACGATGCAGAGTCAAAGGGCATTAACCCAAGCTTTTGACAGTGACCACAAACCAAAAGGCTCAGCAGAGTTCGGTGGGCAGAGGATTTGGTTCCTTTGTTTAGGCACGGAAGTCAGAGGTTTTGTCCTTGTTTTCTTGTATCTATCCCTTGACAGAGTGAAGAGGGAGGTTTTGCATCCCTCTCCCTCCCTAGTGAGCATCTGGTGGAGCTGTGCTGCTGGGGATGCAGCTCAGCACGGCTGCAGGGCCCCAGCACAGCTCACCACTCACGCCTGGATTCCATCACTTGTCATGCCAGTGCTGCACCACTAACAGTGGAAAGGTGTGGCTGAGAGAAGACAGGAAATGCTACTGCTGGTTTTTATCCTCGCTATCTTTATTCAGGAGAGCTTGCTCACATAGACTGTGAGAATTTGTGACAGGTAAAAATGTATCGCCTTCTTTCTGGATTTGTGCTGGGAAAACGTCAGACAGATTCTTATTGGTACATAAAAGAAGTGACAGGATTTGGTGAACAAGCTATAAATGGAAGGCGATGATTCTGCATTCCACAGGAATTCTGTGAGCAGGCAAAGAGCCCAGCCTGAATCCTGCACAGCTTCTACTACACACACAAGTGCATGCACACACCTTCAATGCAAATTTCAGGCACTGAAGTCACCGTGCCACAGCATTCTTATTTGCACTGCACTCTGTTGGTGAGTGCAGACACCTCAACAAACAGTCCTGGAGCAATCAGCTCACTGCCACTTAAATACACTGTTTTGGTTTTATATTGCAAAGACAAATAACTTAAACTTCCTAGAGGGATGAGCAGCAGATGTTTATTTATGAAAAGAGGAAACAGAGACACCAGGGTCCTTGTTGAATCTGCCTCCTCCAAAAGCAGGATTGCCCACCCTAGGCCGAGGAAGCCAGACACATTTCCTGCTGCAGCCCCTTGGCATGTCTGGACCCAGCACTTTCCCAACCCAGGAGAAGGGTGCAGCCCAGGTGTCAGGTGGCTCCTTGACCAAGTTCAGCACCTGATGAATTATGGATGAAGGTGGCTTATGTTTCCGGAAGGATGGAAATCTGCCTGGGCTAAGCAGGAGAGGAGAATGGGCTGATTCTCTGCAGAAGCTCCAGTCCTGGGTTGTTCCTGCACAGGGGCTCCCAACTGAGGTGCAGCCCAGAGTGGGGCACAGTCCCCCAGCCCAGCACACCAGGAGCTCTGCAAACACTCCAGACTAAACCTGGGGAGCAGAGCCTGACGCTCCTGCCTCTGCCCAGAGTCCACATGGGCAGGCTGAGGGCTCTGTGGAGCCTTCCCAAACCCTGCCCAGTGCCCAAGGCTGGCCATCCAGCTCAGGGCACAGCCCCATCAGGAGCAGAGCTCTGGGACTCTGACCAGCCCAGCCCCTGTCACTCCCATGCAGCCAGGGCAAGGTGCTCTGCATTTGATGTTAAATTGGATTCCCATCAAAATTGGCTACAGGTGTCTCCAGCTCTTACAGCCAGTCCAGAGGAGCAAAGGCACCTGCACCCCCTGTTCCCCTTGGGGAGAGATGGGTCTCTGTCCCTGCAAGGTCACTGGGAAGGGACGCAGTTGGGATCAACACAGAAGAAACAGATCCCGATCTCTGCAGAGCCCAGCCCTCTTCCTAGAGGCAAACTCATGTTCCCTGATGGAAAGGAGCCAGTCCCTGGGGCATCTTGGACAGCTCTGGGCACAGGGGTGGCAGACAGGCAGGCACAGTGAGCCAGGGCGAACCAATGTCCCAGGCACAGAGATTTCTGACCTCACCTCAGGCTCAGCTGCTGCAGGGTCACACCTGGCAGTGTCACAGCACTCCCCTGGCACAGCCAGGTGACCCAGCCCTGCTCAGCCCGGGGCTGTTTTCACAGGCAGCACCGAGCACAGCAGTGCTGAGCTCCCCTTAGAACGGGGTTTTCAGTCTCCAATTTGGCATGGGCTGACAGGACAGGATGGGAGATCCAGGGCTGATCTGCGTGCCTGATTTAGCCTGGTCCTTTATCTGAGCCGTGCCCTCTCCCCCGTGCACACAGGGATGTCTGCATCAGACAGGGGCCCTAGAGCTGGAGGAAATGTTCCCACGCACATCCTCTCCCTGCAGCTTCTCAGTTTTACATAAACACTTCAGATAAATCTACCCCCTCCCAGCCAAGGAATGCTCCTTTTGTAGGGGTAGTTTTGGCTCATTCAGCACAGACACTGCCACAGCAAACTGTATCATAGCAACCTGCTGCTCCTCAGCAGAGAGCTCACAGCGCTGCTGCAGCCCCCATTATCCCACAAGACCCCCCCCGGCTCATCCCAGGGACAGGAATCCTGCCAGGAATCCTGCCAGGAATCACACTCTCATCACCTGGGACCACAGGAGGAAAGACTCCCATGCTGGCAGGAGGAGCTGAGGGAAGGGAAGCATGAGGTAAAGAACCTTATCTTTTTAATGAAATCAAAATTCGTTTCACATTCATTAACATCCTGCTCCAGCTCCAAAGAGGAGTCACCCCTGGCACCTCAGCTGGCACTTCAGCTCACAGCAGCTCTGCCCACCTCAGGAGATGACAGAAACCAATGGGGACCCACAGCCAGTGCTGCCCTGTGAGAGCTGCATTGCTCCCAGCCAAGCTAATCCCCAGTTTGCTCTGGAGACATCTCTCCTGAATCAGGAAATTCTGTTGGGGTGATTGGTCTTCTAGGTTTTGCATCTATTACTTTTTCACTGCATATGACAATTAAAAACAAAACACCCCCAAAAAGCCCACCTAAACAACCCAAAAAAGCCTCAGAGCCTTCAACTCCAGCTCTTTAGTTTTACTGATTATGACCACTTGATATCTTTCAGATACTCCAGCAAGACACTCCAGAGACCGCAGTCTGGCACTTCCAAACACACACAGGTGCCCAAGGCTGGTGTGTCTGCAGATTCAGCCTTCCTTTACTGCATGAGTCATTCTCCCACTTGGCATCCAGGTCTGCAAGAAACAGGACCTGTGTGCATCTGTTCATGATTAAAAAGAAAATTGGAGCAGGCTTAAAAATAAAATTCACACGGTTGTCTAAAATTCAGGGTGGATACAGGCACGAGCAGCTCCTCTTTCCCCTTGGCTGGTAGATCCTGGAATGCCTGGCACTGCAGCTCAGAGATGCCACTCTTGGGCAGGGTACAGAAATGTGTTTCATCTATACCAACACTGTGCTAATCTTCATTTGCTCCTTATTAGCTGTTCTAGAGATAATGAGCCTCCTCACACAGGCACCCTCCATCCCACAATAGGCCATTACAAACCAGGAAAGCCAGTGTGCTTGCAGAGCCATGATCTGCTCTGCAAGGGGCTCCCACACAGCTCAGCTCTGGCTTAAAACAGAGATGAGCACTGCCAAGACCTGAATTTCTCAGCAGCACTCTTGTCTTGAGGGGCTCACTGTAAACTCTCCCCACAGAGGCAGCAATGCTGAAGGCACGTGCTGCTTTCTGCAGGGACTGCCAGGAACAGCCTTTGTGGAACAAAACAGAAATTCATCCCAGCTTTCTGGAGGGTTGCACTGACAAACTGAGGAGTTTTTGGTCATCTCCCCATACAGAGGTGCCAGATGAGCACCAACCTTAGAGATGACAGAGGATGTCCACTCTGCCACAGAGCCCCCACCCACAGTGCAGCCAAGCTCTGGGTGAGAGGACAAAGCTGCCAAAGCAGGACCAAGTCAACAGCCCCAGGACTTCTACAACCTCCTGTCCTGGCTGGACATTGACATTTGTCTTGCTTGTGCAAACCCCTGAAGTATAAGAAAGGAGGAAACTGCTCCGTGACATAGAATAAATACTCCTCTGGGAAGTGCTCAACTGAAAAAAAAAAAACAGCTCATCAGCTTGGACAATTAACCTCTGCTCCTAATTCTTACAATGAACGTACAAAAATTAGTGAATTACTAAAGAGCCCAGCTGGCATACCTTCAGGAAGAAGGAAATGGTATTTGCATAGGCTGAGGTGGCATTTCTGGGCCCCTCTCCAGATCTCATTACTGGAAGCCTGCCCCTCAGGAGGAGGCTGTTCTGCTGGATTTACCGGTGGAGGAATCCCCACCTCAGGCAGGCTCAGAGTGCCTCTGCCTCATCCCAGCCCTGTGTCTGCCTCACATGTGGTCCAGAGAAGCTTGCCCAGGTGCAAACCTCCATCCAGCAACTGTGAGGAGTCCCTGAAAGCTCCTTGTAGAAGTCCCTTCTGTTCCTGGGGGAGCTTCACAGTGTCTGGTGTGGCAGGACTGGGTCTGAGGATGCAGCCGAGAGCCCTCCCAGCCTTTTGACTGCAGCAGCTGAGCAGGGAGACAAATGGGGGTCAGAAATCCCATCCTGGCACTCTTGCCATGTCACAAGGGCAGCTGGCATTGCCACAACCTGCCTGTCATCCTTTCTACAGGGTACAACAAGGACTGAGAGTGGCAACAGCTTCCTGCAGCACAGCCAGCACACATTCTGCCCTTGGGGAACACGGCCCAGGGCTGAATGAACACAATTATCTTGATGCAGTGCTGCACATTTCAGGCTGGCTGTTCACAAGCATGAGATCCCTCCCCAACCACTTGGCTGCCAGATAAGGTTTCTTCCCACAGGGAAGGCTGGGCCTGTACACTTGCAAAGTTTAATGGAGTGGAGATTTTATCTTCAGAATCTGGGGCAAAAGGAGCAGGGAGGGCAGAGCACAGGAGAGAGCAGATCACCTCTGGGCTGTGGGAAAGGGGTCCACATCTGAGCAGGGAACAAACCCACTCTCTACAGAACATCCTTCCCTGTCCAGGAGGTCACAGCAGCCAGCAGGGTCAGCTGGTTGTCACTTGAGGCAATGTTCCTCAGCACTCCCATAACTCCCAGGACATCCCACACAGGCTGAGCCTCTCAGATCTGTAGGAGACAAGGGACAGATGATGCCATGCTGCCCTTGATGCAGAAGAGCGACCTCCATCCCTGAGCCACACAGCATTGCAGCATGCCCCCCCACACAGCCCAGAGAGATGCTCCTCCTTGGCACTGCCCTGCCCTGTCATGTCCTGTCACGTCTTCTCAAGGTCCATCCTCCACCCACTTCAGTATCAGCATTTCTGCTGCAAGCCTTTAAAGTTCTGTCTGACTGGTTGCTGACCTGCGTGAGAATGTGACCCAGCTGCACGTATTTTTAGGATTAACTACGTATTTGTGCTGAGGCACAACACAAGCATGCTGGGTTTAGGCTCTCAGTCTGAACAGGAAGCATGGGAGGAGCTCTTTTGGTGTGGAAAGGGCAGCTCCACATTTTCTCTCTGCCTCAGAGAGCAAGTAGCATTGAACTCTTTCTGAGACAGAACTTGTTCTTACACTTTGGAAGAGGCAGCCATGGCAATCCTGGAGCTGCACACTGGGAATCCAGGCACAGACAGCCACAGCATCCATGGAGATGCCATTGCTAAACTCAGCCCCTTTCAGCTCTCTAATCTCATCAACATTCCTCAGTAGTTCCCTTAAAAGAAGGATCTGTTATCACAGCCTGTGGGTTCCCACACAGGCCATTCCAAGGCAGACTGTTTGCTGAGTACAGGCAAAGAGGAAGGCGGAGGGGGATTTGCAATTCACAGTGTTATTCTTGTCTTGAAAGCACATCTGCTGAAGAGACAGCGGCTGTGGAGGGCTGGCAGCCACACAGCTCCTCTGCTGTGAGCTGAGCAGGGCACTGCTGAACCTGTGAGCTCTGACCTCTGCAGCACTGCAGGCTGGAGCAGACACTGCAACTCCACCACGCTGCATCCTGATGGTCCACAAAGGAGAGTCCTCTCCAGCAGCTTTCCAAGGCAACAATGACCTTGTGCAAAGCTGGGTCTCCCACTGAGTGCTGGCAAAGATGTCCCTACCAGAAGCAGGCAGCTCTACTCTGCAGCTGAATCTGCATCAGCAAAAGATGCATTGAGCAACTCAATGGCCTCAGGTCACTCACTGCTCTGCCTGCCTGCACTTTGAGGCCACAGGCACGGCAGGCAGAGCCTCCCAGCATGAGGGGGTGAACAAAAGCAAAGAACTGAGACCAGGCTGCAAGGCACAGTGTAGGTTTCTCCCCATTATTACTGAAAACAGAACAAGGAGTCCATCTAGGTACATGGTAAAGCCTCAGATGTGCCAGCATCAGTGCTGCAGCACCCAGGCCTTGCCGAGGCACTGGGCAGCAGCCTGGCTTGAGCTGCTCTGTCCCCTTGCTTGCATCAGTGCCAGGGAAGCTCTGCAGAGCAGGCAGGGCATTGGGCCAGTCCAGTGTGGGCAGTGGGATCACAAGCAATGCCAGGTCATGGTGGGAAACGCTCCAAGCCCTGGTCCCTGGGCAGCCCCTTGGCCCCGGTGCCCCTGGGCAGCCCCTCGGCCCTGCTGCCTTGGGCTACCGGTCAGTCCCGGACCTTTGGGCAGCCCCTCGGCCCCGGTGCCCGTGGGCAGCCCCTCGGCCCTGCTCGCTGAAGGCTCTCGCTGCCAGAGACCTGCTGAGCACCGCAGTGGCTCCACTTCCAGACCTCCCGGAGCTGGGCAGACCCACGGACACTCCCTGATCCCGCGGGGAAAAAGCACCGCATTGCTGAGGAGAACCTCCCTGCCCGTGCACGCCTGGGGGTAACAGGGCTCCCTCCCAGACCTGACGCACTCGAACGAAACTCGAAACTCGCCCACTCCTTGCGAGCATCGCTAACGATCACAAGCCATCCACCCTCCTCCAGCTGCCGCAAGGAACAAAGCTCTTCCTGATGGGTCCAGGGCACAGGCACCCCGGCTCTGGGAGGCACCCAGCCCTTTGGGAACAGCACTCCCAAGCCACCAGGCATCCGACTGAACAGGAGTTTCCCCCACCACAAGATACCAGCCCTGTGCAGAGGAGTTGTTTCCGTGCTGAGCGTGTTCAGCCAACAGGCAGGCAAAAGAATTTGCCAGAACAGGAACAAGAAGAGCAGCAAAGCTCAAAGTGAAGTGCACTCCATGAGGCTCACGAGCAGAGGTGCCAGGACATGGCCACTCCCTGGAGCTGGAACCGTGTCCACCCCATCCATCCTTCCCATCCAGACAAGGATGTCCAACTGCTTTTTAAAGGAGGCTTTAGCAAACATGTGACAGGAGGGATGGGACATTCCTGACACGTTGTGAAATGGCACCTGAAGCAATTTTAGTCCCATGGTCTGTCCCGAGCTGGGACACAGATGGAAACAAACACGAAATGCAACCAGCACCTGCAGCTGTTGGACAAAGGAATTTTCTCCCTGCTACGTTCCTAAATCTAAGGCACATTTGAGACTGTGCAGAGTCTCAGCATTTGCCCTGTCAGAGAACCACAGGTTTCATCTTTGCAGAGGATTCTCAGTATGGAAACTCTCCAGAGTCACCCTCCAGCCCCAGAAAACCTTATCAACGGACAAAGAGTAAAAGACATTTAAAGAAAATCAGAGGTGCCAATACAATTTGGAAGCCATTCAGTTCTCCACCACTTCTGCCCATGCTATGTCAATATTCCTCTAATGAGAGTTCCTGCCTGCCAGCTGCCAATGTCACAGCCTGTGTTTGCCACTTAGCAGGAGGGGTCAGTTCAGCCCTGAAGGCTGCATTTTCCAACACACTCCTATCAGCCAGGATGACAGGACAGAGGAGCAGCCCCTGGGCTGTACAGGGCTCACCAATGGGATGGCTGAGTGGCCAGGAGGGCTGCAGCCACACTCAGTTGGCAGAAAGGGAGTTTTCCAGGCCAGACTGCACCACCAACTGCTGAGTGATGCTCAGTTCTCTCTGTGCAGCTTCCAGAGCCTCCAACTGCTTCCTCAACTAAGTATGCAACAAGAGGAATTAATAAAAGAGCAAAAAACAATAGGCAACTCCTCTCCAGGTCTCTGCTGATTTCTTGGGGAAATCAGTTCCAATTCCTTATCTAAGAGATGGCAAGCATTTAAAACAGGAAGTGTCCCCTTCTCATGTCAGGATCTCCCTTTCTCAACACCTCACTTTTCACTCTTGCTGGGATGGAAATTATCATGAACAATAAACCCCTGGTGAAAAGCAGCTTAAAAGAGAGAGCAGGTAGCACAGAGAGAAGGGGAAGTGTCCACCAGAGCATGTCATTCTCCATAGCAGGGGCAATGAGCTACTTTTGATCCCTTCAGCTGGTTCAATTCACTACTGTCCAAAATTTCTTCTGCAAAAGCTCCCATTGATAAGAAGCTCTGAAGGGTAATGGAAACTCAACAGTGGTTTGTCTACAGCTAAAAATTTCAGTTTGATTACTAGGGAATGTTGTTGTATAGTGCTTTGCAGGATGGTTTATTAAGAACTAGCTCCTGTATATTTCAAATAAAAGGGAATTTATCTGGAAAACTACCTGATGAACTCTATCTACAGCAAGGCTGTTAAAAAGGTCTGACATTTTTCACAGGAGAAGAGAGAAAGAATCAAAGTCCATTTCCTTTTGGCTGCGGAGACAAATATTGGAAAAACATATATTCTATCACAAGGGGAAAAATGAATGTGTGACAGAATCAGATGCAGGTATCAGACACATACTTTAAGGACTTTTTATCATGTCTTTTCTTTAAAGATTTGTAAGACCAAAGCAAATCATTCTGGAGAATTCCTAAAAAGTAGACAAGGCTTCAAACACGCTTTCACACCCTCCAAAGATGAAGTTCTTTATATCAAATACAGATACTCAAGAGCAAAGCCATTCAGTGCCCAGCAAAGATAACCCAGCCCATCCCCTTCCAGGCTTGCAGAAAGCCATGGTTTGGAAACCCCCCAGCCATGGGGGTGACTGAGCTGTGGGTGAACATTCATGTGCATCCCAGTGACCACCCCTGAGTCCTGGCACACCCTGAGGAGCTTCAAGAAGCCCTCTGCACCCCCAGGTCAGCCAGGATGGTTTCACTGAGGCCACGTCTGAGAGGCTTTAAACACACATCAGCCCAGCATAACCACCATGCAACAGCTTCCATGTTGTAACCACCACTTGTTGTTAAATAAACAGGTTTTTTCCACTTTTCTCTAGAGAAGTCTTTGCTGAACCAGGTGGAGGAAGGGCCGCTGAAATTGGCTTTTCTAGAGAAGACCCCCTTAGAGATTTCCTCCTAAAATTTGCCCTAAACCTGGGCAACCACTCTGTGGTTCAAGCACAGCTCCTGGTGAAACAGTGAGAGCCAACACTCCATCCACAGCCCCAGTCCCAGGAGCAGGGTCCTCGTGGTTCACAGCACAGCACAAGCTTGCGAGCAAAGCTAAATCCAATTCCCTTTTTGTCTCAGGGAATAAAAATCAGCAAAAGCAAGGTCTCCTGAGTCAGGAAGCTCCCGAAGAAGAATGTTTGAGCTAGTCCAAGACTCAGTAAAGCCACTACTCTAGCTAGAGCTATGCTGATCCTATAGCTGTCATCTGATGAATTCAAAATTACAGCAAGGAACATGAATGAACAACAGGAAAAGAAAGTCCTAGATTATGTTTTAATTTACTACTGCCCTTGGACACCAAGAGGACTTAATTTGTCATCAGCATGACAGAAATTATGAGAATATGGGGAAAGAGCATCAGCAAGCACATGATGTGTATTCATCAGCAGAGCACAGCATTCAGCTGCACCGCATGTATAAAGGGATCCAAAGGTAAATTAGAAAGTGCAGTGAACTTTGTGGGATGCCAGTATTTCTATTAGCTCTGCACCACACACTTCACTTGCAACTCGTGCCTCCACTGCCAGCACAAAGTTTGGGACGGGTCTTGGTGGGCTGGGACAGCTGCGCCCGAGGCTTAGAGCAGAGCCACAACCCAGGACACAAAGAGGCAAAACCAAACCGAGCCAAAAAGGCGCCGGAGAACCCCAGAGGCTCCGTGGCAGCAGGCAATGACAGGCCAGGGCACCCCTCCCGAGGTGAGGGCTCCCTCCTCCCCGCTCCCCTCCGGCCTCGCTCGCAGCGGAGCCGCTCCTTTCGCTGCCTCCCTGCACATCGGAGCGGCTCCGAGAGGCCGCGCAGAGCCGCGGGACACGGGAGCTGCCCGGGGCCAGACAAAGTTCGGG
>JAHLSL010000081.1:49415-63875 GCA_025920805.1 Petroica traversi | reverse complement strand
CGCCAGGAGCCCGTCCGACCGCACCCGCGGAGCCTTCGGCGGGGGACAAAGGCCTTGGACAAAGGGGCAGGGCGGGCAGGAGTCCCGACGGGACGGGCTGAGGGCTGGAGCTGTGGGGAAGAGCTGGGGACGGCGTGTGCCTTAGATTCAGAGGGTTTTCCTACGTTTGAACATTAATTTTCCGTGATTGATGCTGCTAAACGTTTCCCAAAGGCTTCTGCCTCTTGGTAGGATGGTCCTTACAAGGATCAGCAGTAATATTCTTCTGTTTGAGCAAGGAGAGTGGGACGTGATCCTCATCCTTCTTGCCTCGTTTGGGATGCAGCATGGATCCAGTGGTTGGTTTGGGCAACCACAGTTTAGGTTTGGGTGCCACTTCAAAGCCAGAGCCTGGAGTGCCTGTGGTCTCCCTGAGGTTCCTGGCGTGTGCCCAGGTCTGTGGTGAGAGGTGCTGTGCTGCAGTCTCTCGGTGAGGAGGGAGCAGGCTTTGGTCTCCTGCCTGAGTTCAGCAGTGCTGCAGTCCCTGCAGACCTCTGCACAGAGAACTGTGTGTGTGCACTAGCTCTGACATACCAAGGGTGAGGATCTGATGGCTTCTACTAGCCTTGGGGGCTTGTTTCAGACCACCTTGTCCTCTGATTTTAGGTTGGTGATAAGGTAATGGTCCTGGCTAGGTCAGGGCTCTGGCAAGAAGTCGTGAATGTGCCGGTCCATCAGACTTTCCCAATGCCTGAGGGGATGAGTTTTGAGGAAGCAGCTGCTCTTCTTGTTAACTACATCACTGCCTACATGATTCTGTTTGACTTTGGAAACCTGAGGCCCAACCAGAGTGTCCTCATCCACATGGCTGCAGGTAAATAGTTCTTGCCAGACCATGCTGAGAATCTTGGTTTCACCGTACAGTTTGTGAGTAAGTGACATGGGTGAGGAAACGATCAGAATGGGGCTGGACTGACAAAATGTGACCTAATAGAAATGCAGGCTTCATGCTGGGACCCCATTTCCCAGCAGCTGGGGTCAGTCTCACCAGGCAGAGCCTCTGTTCCCCAGGCTGCTGAGCTCTGTGCACAGCAGGGATAATTTACCTATTCAGAGGTTTTTCTGACTGCTGAGGCTGTTTGCTTCTAAACCTTTCTCGCTGCTGATTTTCAGGTGGTGTGGGAACTGCTGCCATCCAGCTGTGCAAGACTGTAGAAAATGTCACCATTTTTGGCACAGCATCTGCCTCCAAGCACGAGTCACTCAAGGAGAGTGGAGTTGCTCACCCCATTGACTACAGAACGATGGATTACGCAGAGGAGGTTCGGAAAATCTCTCCCAAAGGTAGGATGTGGTGGAGGTCTTCTGCAACTGTCTTGCATTTCTTTCAATTGTAAAGGAACTTCTATTTGCTTCCAATTCCCTCTCTAGGTGTTGACATTGTCCTGGACCCTCTGGGAGGATCTGATACATCCAAAGCTTTTAACCTGTTGAAGCCGATGGGCAAAGTCATCATTTATGGTGAGTGTGAGCAAGGTGCCCAAAGGCAGGGACTGTGTGATGGTGGAATGGGATGCACACAGGAATGCTCCATGTCAGGGACCTTCACTATTCCTGACTGCACCGTGTGTTGTAGCTCTGTTATTTCATTAAGGTTTTCAGGATGCTTTGGCTTGGTGAGACACTGAGGGGAGTGAGATTTGTGTTTTGTCCTCAGAGCTGTGTTCACCAGCTCTTCTATCCCATGGGGAAATCTTTCTTGGAGTTAAAGCTGGTGCCTGCAGGGCAAGCTGGAATGTCCTCAGGGAGGAATACTGGCATAGCTGCTTTGTCTAGGCTGAGTTAATGCACAGCCTTGCTTTTCTTTCAGAGGATGTGTGGGAGATGAGGTTTGAGGCTACTGAATACTTATCTCTCCAGTCCCCAGCCCTGGAACACTGTGATTTTGTCCCATAGACAAAGCCCTCACACAACCCCCAGTGGGATTCCAGACACTTGCACCAGTGTGCAGCTTTGATTGTCCCAGCCACTGCAGCGTGTGATTCCCCTGAAGAAGCAGGGCTGTAGGAGAGGGGGAAAGCTGTCCTGCCAGCCTGGCTGGATGTCCCTGTAACCCTTTCTCACCTCTGCCAGCACTGCTGCACTGCTGCTGCCTTAGGATGGCCAAAGAGAGCAGTTGTTCTACATTTTTGCCACACAAGTGCTGATAATCCAAATTCTGCATATCTTGAGGCTGAGGCAGGTGCCTGTTTCCATTGAAGCTCAGCTGGGCAGGTTCTGCTGTGGTCCAGTTCTCAGCTCTGTCCCTCCCTATGCTGAGTGGCTGTTCCCTGTGCGAGGTCTGAGCTGTACCATGGGATGCCCATTGCTCCTGTGTTGTTCTGACTTATCAGTGGCTTCCTTCTTCTCAGGTGCAGCAAACCTGATCACTGGGCAGAAGAGGAACCTCATGGCTATGGCTAAAACCTGGTGGAACCAGTTCAGCATCTCTGCCTTGCAGCTCCTGACCCAGAACAAGGCTGTGTGTGGCTACCATCTCGGATATATGCATGAAGAAGTTGAGCTTCTCACAAGCGTTGTAGCTGAGCTGGTTAACCTGTACAACCAAGGCAAAATCAAGCCCAAAATAGATTCTGTATGGCCCTTTGATCAGGTGAGTCTGAGCTAACATACGGGCCAGAGTGAGCATCTTGTTTCTGGGGGCTGGACTGTTGAAAATGTCTAATAACCATCTGTTCTCAGACATTCATTGCCTTTTTCCTCTTGAAATATTAAGGCTGGCTAAAGTGGCTGGGCTATTCTGCTCCAATGCACAGGGCTGGGCAATGCCAGACAGTGTCCCTGAGGATCAGGGCAGGTGCTCAGCTGTGCTCCATGGGCAGCAGCAGCCAGGAAGGGGCTGGGTTATGCATCAGACTGGAGTAGGCCCTGAGTGGTCTGTACCCTGTAATTAAGCAAACAGATGGGAAGGTTGTTGCTGCCCTTCCAAGAGTGCTAAAGAGCCCAGGCAGTGAAGCAGAATAAGGATATTGGAAGGGAGCAGGAGGTTTTTCAACAGCTCTGCTCTGCTCTGCTCAGGGTTATTGCACTGATGTGTCCAGGCAGAGTCAGGCTCTTCCCTTGGGAATCCTATGCTAGAGCAGGACTTGCTGCAGGGGAGTAAAGAATTTAGTGTTGATCAGTCAGTGTTCATACCTAAGAACTAGTCTGATGCAAAGGCTTAAGGAAAGCTTTGATTCCAGGCCTGGCCCAGGTGCTTAAGAATAATGTTGATGATGATGATAATAATAATAATAAGAAGAAGAAGATTCTGTGCATGTATTGTTTTGTGTAGCTGGTAGAGACTTTGTCCTCCTGGCAGGGGGCTGGGTTCCTGCAGCTCCCCTCCCTTTGGAGAGGAAGCTGTGATGAAACACACTGCACTTCCACATTTGTGTGAGCAGAGCATCCTTGTGTGTGTTAAGGTTGGGCTGTGTGAATTCTTGAGTGTTGGGGAAGATGAAATAGGAAAGCCTTCTAGATATGATTACCTTGCAAAAGATGCTGGAAATATGGAAAGTATAATCGAAATTGAGGTTTGAGTTGAAGAGTAACTAAGAAACAATGGTAGAGCTGGCTGAAGGGAATCCTCCTTCTTGATAGAACAATGCCCTCTGCCTAGGCAGGTCCAAAGGTCAGAACAAACCCTGCCTGCCTGGTAGGAGATTCCCAAAAGCAATTTTTTTAAGGTTTAAAATATAACCCCCTATGGTAATGTGATGATTCTTATAGGTTGCATGTAAATGTTGTAGAGTTTGTAGCTTGTCTCAGATTGGTTAAAGAGAATTAGAATATTCAACAGAGAAGATGATTTATTGTACTGTAAACGGCAAATCTCTCTCTTTTTTTGGTCTCTCTTTTTGCCTCTTTCTCTCTCTTTCTCTGGCCTGCTCTGAGCTGTGTCTTGCAGCCCAGCAGCCTCTCACACCCGTGCTCTTTCCCAATAAACTCCCATACTCTAAACCCATCTTTAGAGATCTCTCGTTTCTATTTTACCCTCATAACCAAATTCCACAGAGTTCAATCCTACACTTGAGGATAGTTTCTTATGGGCCTTCTTGGGTAGTTACCCTGGTCTGTCCAAAACACACCTGTGCAGAGGCACCTGAATGCTTGGAACTCGCTTGGACTGCCAGGAAAGCTGTGCCTCAGACTGGTCTGGGGGTCCCGAGGGGCCCAGGAAGGGCATGGACACACTCTGCAGTGGGTGAGGGTCTTACCAGACTCCTTTTGCTTCCAGGTGGCAGAGGCTATGAAGCAGATGCAAGAAAAGAAGAATGTTGGAAAAGTCATCCTGGTTCCTGAAGCACCCAAGGAAGAATCTAAAAAAGCAGAGAACTAAGGAGAAGAGATGTATGCAGATTATGAATTCATGGTTTAGCTCCCTGATCTCTTTGGGATCTGGAAATGGACAGATCAGTATCTTCCATCTTTCACCAGTACAAGAACATCATGGTTATCATTCAGATAAGGTTTGCATGCTCTTGTTGTGACTGACCCTTTGCCAGATATGCCTACTGCTCTCTCTTTTGAAGCCTGTTGATTTCATACTGTTTTCTAACCACTTGCTTCTCCACTGGATTTCCAGACTAACCTTACTTTTCTCTGGCAGTGAGGCTGAAGCTTCCAAGCAGCTGATGACTAACAACTGCTCAGCCTGTCACTGTAAAGTCATGGCACAATGTACTGTAACAACTGCCAAGTATCTCTGCAGAAACTGAGCCCTGCTGAAGTGTTTGCCCTGTCAGCTTTGGGAAGCCTGTTCAGCAGAGGATTGGCCAAATGTAGGATGTTTCCTCCACAGCCAAAGGGAAACCACAGCTGGCCTTGTTTAATTCGAGCAGGGGTTTCTCTTCTGTTCACACTAACCCAGCTTTATTCCGTCTGCTTTTTGTAGGCCACTAACAGAGTCAGATAGTAACAGCTCATGCTGTCTCTGCCTCGACCATCCTGGCAGTTTGGAGTCTGGCATATCATACTTCATTTGCAGTCACTTCTCTGTGCAGTCAGTAAATACCCTGACAGGCTGGGCTGGGCTATGTCTGACTACAGAAGAAAAGTTTCAATTACGTAACCTGATTCTGTCCATTTTCTCTTTCCAAACTGTGTAGAGAGATGTGAGCAGTGTCTGATTCTTAGAGACCATAAGGACTCAACTGTGTCTCAAAAGACTGGAACAATTGATGTTGGCTCTGTGCTTTATTATGTTGGGCTCCAAGTTGGTATTGTTAGGGCTTCACCCTCATCTTTGTATTTCCAAGGGCTGCAGTATTGAATTGGACTTCATCGAGATGGAAACAAAATAATCCCCTGTTAATGCTCTGTGCAGTGCTCTGAGCACTGAAGAGGTGTTGCAGTTTGGGAAGTGAATTTCAAGAGCCAGTCCTGTGGGGTGACTGCCCAGTAGCCTGGGCTGGCTTTCCCTGTGGCACACTGGTCAGTAAAGCTGTAGCCAGGGTAGCAGTCAGATGATAAACAGCCCAGCTGTGTGTCCAGCCTCTTGACCTGCACATTCTGAGCATTTTCCATCACATCCCAGCTCACTTGCTGCAGTAGGGCTTGACTCTTCTTCCCCTCAATCTGTGTCTTGGGGCTCCAATGCTGAGGGTTTAGGAGCTGCCTAGGATGCTCCTCCTATACCAGAACTTTTTCTCTTCTGCTTTCCTTCTGTGCATTTGGAAACAGGGCTGTGTAGAGACCCAAGCCCTGCTCTGTGAGGACCTGAGTCCTGGGTGATGCTGTCCTTCCCACTGGACCCTGCTTGCAGCCCTGGGTAACTCTGGTGCTGTTGGTGCTTACTTGCCATGGATTGTAGGTATGGTGGGCTTTTGGGCTTCAATTTGGGTTTGAAATGTAAACCCAAGGGCACCAAGAAGAGCTGCCCATTCTGGAAGAATCTGGGCTCCAGAAGCTCATTTGAGACTAGAATCCAGCTTAACTAGCCCATAGGGAGGGCCCAGGGCCCAAGGAGGGCAGGTACCTGCTGGGCACATGGCTGGGCATGCAGCCCCACCACCACCCAAGAGAGCCCACACCACACAGGGCTGGGGGTTCCTCTCTGGCTTCTCCCCCAGCCTGCTCCAGTGGGGCTCCTGTCTGTGCCCTTGTGCAGCTTGTGGTTCACATGCTTGGGCTCAGTCCAGAGTTCTTAATAAATGCATAGAAACAACTTCCAAGGGGTCTTGCCCTGGCGAACTTTAAATATTGCAACAACCCTGTTCCCTAGAACCTCAGAGGAGTGCTGGAGCCCTCTCCCAGATCCTTGTCAGTTCATCTCTTGAACTTCATAAACATGGGCTGATGGAACTCTCAAGCACAACTTTTTACCTTTCTGAGTCCAAAATCTTGCTGCTCCTTTCAACCTGCCCTGTTGTGCTGATTTAGATTAAATCAAACAGTGTCTAATGCTGCTTTACCAGGTGTGAAAACAGAAGGAATGTCTAAATTGCTGAAACAGAAAGTCTGGACCTGTTCCTCTGAGAAACTGGACTTCACCTTGATGACAGGGCAGCATGCTCAAAAGGCACACAGCCCCACACATCTTCTGGCTCTGCATGATTGTAAAAGGGAAAACTATTATGGTGTGTTTGATGGTAACATCCTCCCCCTGCTTTGTCCTGAGCCAAGCTCGTGCTCAGTGCCTTACTGATGGCCTTGGGTCAGGCAGTGTGGCTCAGCTCTCAGCCTGGGAGCTTTGCAGCTCCCCCTCAGACCCTCTGCCCTGCTGCCTCCTGTGCACCACGGGAACAGCATCTCGGTGCCTTCTGCTAACATGACTAGGAAGTCACTGGGGCCTTTTCCATTCTGCCCTTTCAAAGTATTGCCAAATCCCTGTTTTGACTCTTATTAGCTCTGTTTTGTGAATGCTGGTGATGTTGTTGGACTTTCCATGAATTAGCTGTTCTCTCCCCAGGTGTCCCAGCCTTTCCAGGGCTGACCTGGTGGTTCTGTGCTCCCCAGTCCATAAGACCTGTTGTAAAGCCCTTGTCTCCCCCATGGCAGCTGTTTGGCTCCAGAGTGAGCCTTGAGTGGGGTTTTATCAGCTGCTCCAGCCTTGGCTCTCTGGGAACAATCCCAGCTCCTGGCTCTCTTCGGGCTCACATGTCTCTACCTAGAAATTCCTGCAGCCCTTATCAAGGCAAGAATGCCAAGCAGTTACTGCCAGTTCCAGTTCAGCACTGGCTATTTTGTGTCTCTTGTTAGCAACAGTGTTATGTACAGAAGACCAAGATTAAATGTAACCTTGCAATCCTCCGCCCCTGCTCAGTGCTCTGCTCCAGGTGGGTGTGGTTGGTTGTGTTTTGTGTTTTGGTTTTTTTTGCTTTGGTCCTTAGTATACAAATCGGCTGGTTAACTTGATTAAGACACTTGAAGTTGTTTTACATAGGTTCTACACTTCCTGGCCCATAAAAATGAAAAGTAAAAAACCAAAATGAAGCCCTAGGATAAAAATCATTCCATTCAATGTTGCTTGTTTAGGGCAAAATTGTGCTACTGAGGAACTGGGAGAATCCTGTACTTAATCATGTGTGCCATTCCAGAAGTGCAATTCAATGTTTGTTTTACTGATTGTCTGACTCAAATGTTGTGCCATGAGGAGTCCAAGTGGAAGTGTAAGGAGCTGATGAGCAGAGGAGGCACCCACAGCCCTGCTGCTGCAGGGGCTTGGTGTGAGTGCCCCTCCTGTCATTGCTGTAGTGGCCTCCCAGCCTGGAGCTGCTGCTCTTGGACAAAGTGCAACTCCTTTGCTATCACCAGGCAGTGGTTGCCACATTTTTGACTCTTTGATTTCTCTGAAGCTCACTCGTGTTGCAAGCTGACTGCAGGATGGCAAGGGAGCAGAGGTGGCCTCTGCTTGCACAGAGGAGTTTGGCCCTGCCAAGCGCTCTAGGAAGGAGTTCAACTCTGTGTTTTGTTTTAGGCACCTGTATTAAACTAGAATTGATTGGCCAAGGAGAAGTAAGAAGCACTGTGTGTGTCAGGCTTCAGCTGGTGCAGGATCCTGGCCTGCTGACAGCTGCTATCATAGGTGTTAAACCACTCTGGTTGCCTGAAGTCTCTGGTGTGCTGAGCCCTCGTGATGGCAGTGTTATTGGCAAGTAGTACATGAGCATGATGTGAAACGTGTTAGACTCTGAGTGAGCCTCTTACAGCATATGGTCTGGTCTGTACTGTCTGAATTGTGTTGATTTGCAGATATGTGATATGAGTGATGCTCATCCTACAGGCAGATAGCAAATCTTTTGTTTAAAAAATATATTTCGCTTTGTGCGTGTAACCAAGTTGGACAGAAGACAACTGTGCCACTGCTGTTTACATCACTACAATGTGTACTGCTCCTCTGTCAAATTTTACCATATGCCTTATGTGTTTCAAATGTTAATTAAAAGCATAACAAAACCTTCCACAGTACACTTCTCAGGTTTCTGTTGTCATGATCCCTCTGCCCACAGCCCTGGGCAGGTTCAGTGGACGAAGTGCAACACTCAGCAAGAGGAGATGCCTCTGCTCTCAGGGACAACTGTTAATTGTTGGCTTGAGTGTTGTTCCCAACACTTCCTGGAGGGCAGCCATGGTGATTTTTGTTTGTCTCAGTAGTTAGGCGGGACTGAACTGAGTGTCTGGGCTGAGGCTAAGACAAGGCATGAACAGCCACTAACAAACATAAGAATAAATCCCATTTATTTGTCAGCATAGAGGCTGTCCCTGGCAGGCAGCTGCTGTGAGTGCTGAAAGCTGTTAATGTTCTCCTCAAGAGAGCACCAGGTCACCTGCTGGCCTCAGAGCTGGTGCTGGGGAGGGGCTGGAGCATGGGCTGTATGCTGAGGCCTGAGCTGTCCCTGTGAAGAGCTGGCATTAATTACAGTTCATCTCTGGCAGCAGCTGAGCTGGAACCTGCCTGTAGTGACAGGAGGTGCAAGAGACTTCCAGAAGCTGGGGCTGGACTAGGTACAGGCTCCTGCCCAGGTTTGTGTCTGCTACTGAAAGCCACACAGGGCTCAGCCTGCAATCAGCTCTCTAACTGCCTGGCAGGACACATCTCCAAGAGGAGCTGGAGTTTCAGGGAAGCACTGATTGATGCTGAGGCCTGCATGGGGCAGAGGTGGAGGGAAGTGCTGCATTTTGCTAATGTGCAGATTTCTGGCTACATCTGGGGAATGCAGGAGCTCCTTCAAGAAATACCTGCTTCTTCCTGAGCTGTCTCTGTCAAGGTGCAGTTTTCTCAGCAGGAAAGTAAGGCGAAGGGAAGCCACAGGCTGTGGCAGAATCACACAAGGCCAAATTTCTCCAGAGCAGTGCTGACCTCTCGGAAGTACTGGGCATCTGGGTAGCCATTGCTGTGGGGCAGAGAGGGAAGCACTGTCAGTCCTGCTCATGTGCCAAAACCACAGTGGGAAGCAGCCCTTTATTTTTGCCCCAGCCTTTCAGCAGGGGCTCAGAGTGGAAATCCTGCTCCAGGGATGTCCTGCTGCCTGCAGGCACAGCTCATACCCAGCACTGTCATGGGAAAGGCTGTGAGTGAACAGGGCCCAGAATTCTTGTCCATGAGGAACTCACAGGTTCCCACACCACTTATGGTTGAGGGATGGGCAAGGGCTTTTGCTCCAGCTGGAGGGTGCCAGGGTCATGGTCTGCCACGCCATAGCTGCCCTGCAAGCTGAAGCAAAGGGAGGCACCAACTCTGCCACTGTGGGAGGGTGGAAGAGCCATCCCTGACAGGATTTGTTGAGCTGGAGCCCATGGTTCTCCTCCTCCAATTGCTAAAAACCCACAATGATACCCAAAAGCTTAGGATGAGCTGGGCCGTACCTGGCTTTGCCTCCATCCCAGGAGGTTTTGTGGGGGATTAGACCCCATGTTACTATTTCTTCTCCATTGCAGGACTTGATCTGGAATGTCAGCCCATGTTCAAATGCTTTCTTCAGCAGCTTTGCTGTCTTCAGCCCTTCCTTGTTATCAGGCAGGAAGGCACAAAAATTCCCACCTTTGTAAGGCTGTCCTGGGCGAGGGTCCTCATCCTTAGAACAGGAATAAAGACATTTTAAACAATGACTGGAGTGCTGTGCCTCTGAGGGGATTTCTAAGGTTTGTCTAGTTTGAAAACTACACTGATGACCATGGGCTGATAGTCACTGTCTACTAAAACCAGAGGTCACACATGCTCTTAAGAAGCAGCAAGCAGCTCCAAAACCTGGTGTGGAGCTTTTTGCCTTTCACAGGTCAATACCTCCGCTGCTTTGCATGTGGGGCAGGGAGCTGTGGCTGCTCTTTTCCCCCAACCACCCTGACAGACCCCCCCCATGTGGGCTGCAGTGGGATGTGGTTGGTACCTACCCCCTGCACACCATCAGGGATGCTGTAGGCCAGCTGCAGTGTGGGGTACTGATAGTATCCAGGCAGGCTCTGAGACAGAGAGGAGATCCTCAATGTCCCTGAGATCTTGCAGTTTGGAGAAGCTGAGGAGGACCTGCAGCAAACTGGCTGCACACTGTCTGTTCCAAAACATGTCCTGCACAAGGTGTGACCACAGGGGCCCTGGTAGGTCACACCTGAGCCCTGGCAAGCATCACACTGGCCCAGAGGGGTTGTGCTGCTTTCCTGTTCAGGGCTGGGGTCTCTTCTCTGCTGTGATGGGAAGTCAGGCTCCTCCTGCTCATTGCTCCTTCCCCTTGAGAGCTGGGCTCTTCCCTGATCTGTGGGCTCTATTGCAGGGGCCTCTTGGGCCACGGCTGGAGGTGGCTCAGAAGCTGTGGCCCAGGATAGGCAGGTGGACAGAGAGTGAGGAGCTGCATCAGCAGCAGGGACTGGACAGTGCTGCTGTTCCATTGCTTCATTGTGGCCTCCTCTGCTCTTGTCTCTTGCAAACTGGAATCTGTCTGGCAAGACTTGTTTCAGCCGGGTGGTGTCAGGCTCCCCCAGGGACAGTTTTGTCTTCCGCTGTTCCTGGGACTCCCTCAGGCCAGGAGGACTTGGCTTATCCCCTGCACCAAGGCTCAGGAAGCTGCTGCTTCCTCTTCTCCCAGCCCCAGAACCAATACAGCCCCTGGCCTCCTCCTGCCCCCAAGCCTGCTGGAACCTCCAAGAACTGGGGGACCTCTTTTCCTCAGTCTCTGGCACCCTGAGCACATCTGTAGAGTCTGCTTTATCACTGATGCTCAGGTGCTGCAGGGAATTAAGGGCTGCATCCAGCACTGGGTCCTGGCTTCTGCTTGGCTGGATGACACTTGATTTCCCTGTACTCTCTGGTCCAGGAGACCTGGATGAAGACTTTGTGGCACAGAGCCTCCTGGTAGAAAACATGTGGAATGCCTGAGTCACTCCTGGCAGCATATCCTTGGGACAGGCAATATGAAGCTTGTACTTGTCTTTGCTGAGTCCAACCTGGAAGGATTTTCCTCGCAAGAGGCTGCACAGTTCACTCAGGTCACTGTCATCTGGACCATTGACAGCAAGCTCTGAGTAGCTCACACTCTGACACACCAAGTCAGGGCACTTCTGCACAAGATCTTCCAATTTCCATTTAGCCTGGAACAGCCTTCTCCAGTCTGCTGCCTGCAGCATCAGCACTGTGCAGTTTCCAACGTAGTGCTCCAAGATCTGCACCCCTACAGCCCTGCACAGCTCATCAATAGAGACACGGCAGACATCCTTCAGGTAAAACCACTGCAGAGTGTCCAGGTACATTTCCTCACTCACCCTTTTGCTGCTGCTGTCTTCAGAGTTGTTGCTTTCCTTTGGCCTTGGTAGGGAGAAGCTGTTGGACCGTCGCAGCACAGGCCTGGCTGCAGAGGGTTTGGAGCCTAAAGCAGAAGAGGTTTGTGCCACATCACAGGTGCTGGATATGCCAGTGAGATAGTGGTGCCCAATGGGACCTGAGCCTTTAGAGTCCTCAGGCTGCTGAAAAGTGCTGTTTTCTTTGCCCACAAAGGGCAACAGCATTGTTTGTCCTGAGAGTCTGGCACCTCCCTCCACATGGTCCCTTTCTGTGGAGTTGTTCTGCTGAGGCTCTGCTGCTGACCCCAGAACCTTTTCTGTCTTAGGGGTGGGAGGCCGATACTGCTGGGTCAATGCTCTTGGGTCACTCAGACCAGCAGCATCTTTCTCTGATGAATGTTTCTCAGAAAGCTGCACCCGTTCCACCAGTGGAGAGTCCTGGCCAGCTTGAGACCTGTCAGCTTTCAGGGTGCTGAAGTTGGCAGCTAGACTGAACTCACTTTTCAGCTTCAGCTTGCCTGGGCTATGTCTTGTGGCTGAAGTATCCACAGGCACTGTGGCCAGGTGTAGTGCAGCCTCTGTGGTGCCAGAGGTTGCAGGGTGTGAGGGCTGGGAGCTACTCAGCATGTCAGCCATGTGTGCAGCACCTCTCCTGGTGACAGAATCCTGAAGGAACTGCTTGGCCTGGGACACATCAACAAGGCTTCCAACAAGATAAAGCTGCTTCACATCCTCATGGCAGAGCAAGTGGGGATACAGCTTCTGCAGCTGACGTGTCAGAGCCCTGAGTGCCTGGCTGTCCATTCCCAGCCCTTCCTTAGCAATCTTCTCCTTGCGCAGGCTCCCCTCCAGCTGCTGGTAGAGCTGCTGCAGGGCCAGGTGGGCCTGTCTCAAGGCCTCCATGTCCCCAGGCAGATCTCCAGCTGGTTGGAGGTACAATACAGCAATGCCATCACCGCTGACATCCACCACATCCACCTGATGTCGGTGCAGCACACCTTGGTACTCAGCAGCACAGAACCTCTGCATGTACAAGTAAATGTCCCAGTCCATTGCTAGGGAAAAGTCCTCCGGCCTCCCCAAAAGTTCCACAGCTTCCCCACCCACTGGGCTGTGAGGTGATGGGACTTCTGCTGCTGTTTCATGCACCTGCTCCCAACTTGGCAGCTTTGCTGTCTCTTGTGCTGGCTTGGTGGTGTCAGGCACTTGCTGGTGATGGTGCAGTCCCATCTCTTTGGCCCCATGGCTGGGAGCTGGCAGGAGAATCTCCCCAGTGGCTTGGCTCCTGAGTTTCAGGCTGCCCAGCAGGTCTCTGCAGAAGGTCTGCAGCTCAGTGAATGGTCCATGGACCACGCAGTGCATATTCTTTGCGTCGAAGCTGAACTGGACATTGCTGTAGTCTTTGTGCAAATCCCTCAGGAGGGTTTTGCCTGTGGGCAGCTTGCCATAGTCAATTGTCATGCACACACATATGAAGATCTGCAAGTAGATAGCAAGGGAGTGAGAGAGCAAGGACCAGAACCAACCCCTTTCAAAGGCATAGGAGAAGCAAGTGCACCTGGCCCTGCACTGCTGTGACAGAAGAGATGACACACTCTTCCACTTCTCTCCCTCAGCATCCTACTTTCAAGAGAGATGGACCCTGACACAAACAGGACCAAAAGACCTAGATTAAGCAACTCCTTGACCTTGTGCACTTGTCAAAAGCTTTCTGCAAACAAGAAATCAGAGGGGGAAATTGCAGAGATAGGGCCATGTTTCTACACACTGGGAGCCCTCCAAAAAGCCCAAACTCATGAACTCCACTGTTGCTTCTGCATCTGAAATGCAGTTGCCCTCTTGCCCTTCCAGAGCTTCAGCTATAGATCTTCAAGCACTTTTGGCACCACAGGCTTGCAGAAAGGTCTGCAAGGCCAGGCTAATTCCCATGCCCTTGTTCTGGGGGCTCAGACATGAAAACATGAGACATGGCTACTGCCAGGGTCTCTTGAGACTGGAGGAAGAGGCTAGAACTCTCAAGTGCTCCCTAGACAGCAGCATGTCTGTATCCTAAGCTTTTCTGAAAAGGAAAGAGGAACAATACAGGGTACATCCAGCTGATGACATGGCAGAGGCATTAACAGGATCCCCTGTGTGGCACCAGATGGACTGGGGAAAAGTGCCTGTTCTCTGCAGCCTGACTACCCTTCATTTGACAGGCACAAATGCCAGATGACTGAGCACACAGACTGCCTGGCTGTCCCTATGCTATTAGCACAGAAAAAAATTCTTCATTTGAATATGAATGAAAATGGATTTAAGCGTAATTAAGATGAAAGGAGAGAGTAAGGTCTCCCTTCCTGAGCTGGCTGCAGGAACAGAGCCTGCATGGGAGCAGCTGGGGCTGCCATGTCCCCTCAGTACCTCATCAGGGCTCAGCTCTGCAGCGTGTGGGGTCACTTCCAGTGGGTACTGTGTTCTTCCAATTGACAGCACGTGGTTTTTCACCTTCAGGATCCTCTGGGCCACTGGTGGGAAAAGCCACCCAGACCTGTGTCAGCCCAGCCAAGGGACAGCAGTGGGGCCATGGGGATGGGGGTCAGTAGGAGAGAGATTGATGGGAGAGGGAACGGCAGAACAGGGGACAGTGGGACAGGTGATGAGAGACAGAGAAGAGTGGGGCTGGGTATG
Source organism: Petroica traversi (assembly GCA_025920805.1). Classification (NCBI taxonomy): domain Eukaryota; kingdom Metazoa; phylum Chordata; class Aves; order Passeriformes; family Petroicidae; genus Petroica; species Petroica traversi. The sequence goes on along the minus strand of JAHLSL010000081.1, from coordinate 49,472 downwards.
GTGGGACACAGGACAGCAGGACAGGGATGAGTGGGGCTGGGGACAGTGGGACAGCAG
>JAHLSL010000081.1:21938-34415 GCA_025920805.1 Petroica traversi | reverse complement strand
GTCCCGTGTCCGCAGCCGGACGATCGCGGCCTCATCGGGGACGTGCCGGTGCTGCGGGTCACCCGGCGGGGCCCCGAGGCCATGCATTTCGTGCCGTCCGCGCTGGAACCGGGCGCTGAAGTGCTGCTGACGCTGGACTGGGAGCGCCGCTTCGACCACATGCAGCAGCATTCAGGTCCGTGCCGGTACCGGGGAGCACCCGGTGACATCCGCGGGGAGTGCCGATGCTGCGCCTTGGGAAGGGGTCGTTTAGTGCCCAGCATGTCCCCATGCTGGTCAGGGTAGGGAGAAACCCGACTCTGTAGGCTCTGTGGGCACAGTCGGTTCTTGGGACTATTGGGGGCAGCAGGTGCCCCTCTGCGAGCTCTCCTTGGCTTGTAAACAAACACACCAAAAACAGGTTTGGAAAGGAAAGTTCAACCTGCATTGCAGCCCCCAGAATGTGCTGCCAGGACCTGAGGCCCACGAGGCCAGAACTGTCTCCTTGCAGCTCCTGAGCACTGGCAGAAGCCCCTCAGTGCCCAGCACTCGCCTGTTGTGGAGATTGTCAACAGGAAAGACACAGCCTGGCTGAAAATACCAGTGGCACTCACAACTAGTGCTTGCACATCTCTTCCAGGACAGCATCTCATCAGTGCCATTGCAGAGCAGATGTTTGGATTCAAAACAACTTCATGGTGAGCAGGATAAAGGTTCCTTTTGACCCCAGTGTTTTCTTGTTTGGCACATCCCAGCATGGTGCCCTGCACAGAGCCTGAACATTGAAATGCCAAAAGCAATTTGGACATTTTACTTGAGCTCAGATGTCACAGGAGAGGTGATTGACGTGGAGAGAAGTTGTACAAAGTGTTTGCTCTTTTTTGTCCTCCTTAACTCTTTGTTTTCCATGTGGTGCTTTGAACATAACAGGGAGAGGAGGACAGTCTGTTTTGTTTCAGGCACTGCATTCCCAGCAGTGGGATGCTGGTGCTGCACAAAGGGACTTCCCCATTGGTCTCAGCTACAGCAGCAGATGTTCTTCCTTGGTGCAGGGAGCTGGGCCGCCAACGAAGTGTCATTGAGCTGGACACCCCCTTGGTGACAGCAGAGCAGGTCGAGGCCCTGGAGAGGAGCGTGAACGAGAAAATCCGGGACAGGGTCCCTGTAACAGTGAGGGAACTGGCTGCAGGTGACCCTGAAGTTGAAACAGTGAGTGGTGGGAGAGAGCTGATAGGATCAAGGGACCAGAATAACTGAGCACAGATGTCAGCTTGTTGTCACTGTTCTCCTCTGCCAGGTGAGGACACGGGGGCTGCCCGATGACCACGTCGGGCCAGTGCGCGTTGTGGACATCCAAGGCATCGACTCCAACCTGTGCTGTGGGACTCACGTGTCCCACCTGAGTGACCTCCAGGTGGGTGGCAGCAGCTGGGCTGCCTCTGGGAGCCACACGGGCTGGGGGCCTCAGGCTCTTTTGTTTCCTTGTGGCAGAACTCAGCCTTGTGTGCAACTGCGAGGTTCTTGCACTGCCAGAGGTGAATGCCCTGTTCCTTCTGCATAAGATTCTGATATTTTTGAGTGTTCATCTGTGGAGGGAAATGGTGATAAAATTCTAGACCTCCCTTTAAGTACTTGTGCCTTCTCAGTCATTGGTTGGAGTCTGTTTCCCAGCAGAGACATTCAGATGCCCTATAGGATACATCCTGTGGCAAGAGAATTGCATAAATTCCACTGAACCACCATCCCTTTTTTTTGTATGTTATCCTTATGGTTGATTTTAATCAATTTATTTTCACTGGCAGAGACTGAATGTTCACCACAAGACATAATCTGGCAGGAACTGACCACCTGGTGTGTTACCAAAATGCTGTTCTGACCAGGTTGCTTTTCTTTTTTAAGGTTATTAAACTCCTTGGCGTGGAAAAAGGGAAAAAGAACAAAACCAACTTGGTTTTCTTGGTGGGAAACAGAGTGCTGAAGTCAATTGAACAAAGTCACAGTACTGAGAAGGCTTTAACCTCCCTGCTCAAGTAATGCCCTTTCCACTTCTGTTATTTCATCTTCACCCTTCCTCCTGAGAGATACCACATAAGCCTCGGGGTGCACCTTGTGGGGCTGTGTATGATGTTGCCTGTTTTGCTTCTTTAGGAAATCCTTCCTTTGTCCTTTAGAGCAATGATCCAAAGTCTCCTGTTTCTTTCAGAAATGGACCAGGTGAGCACGTAGAGGCTGTGAAGAGACTGCAGAGCTCTGTGAAACTGCTCCAGAAGGTACAAGAATGGCTGGGAAAAGTGACTTGTCACTATTCTCTGTAGACCTGAGCTTTAATTGTGGTAACTGGGAGTCAAATCATAGGCTTCAGTTTTTGTGGATATTGTGAAACGTGCTCAAAGCTCTGGGACCACAGCTGTGTCCACATGGACTTTTCCAGCTGCAGTAGAGTTAATTTGCTTTTCTTTCAGAATAACCTGAACCTGCTTAGAGACATTGCTGTTTTGATAGCCCAGGACTTCAAGAGCAAACCTGCTTCAAAGCAGCTGTTTGTGTTGCACAGGTATGGGGGAGCTCAGGGAAGAGGGGCAAACAGTATCCCACACCTTTTATGGCAGTTGGATCTCTCACACTTGTTCAGCTTGTTTTCTCAAGGAAGAATGTAAACAAAGTAAGTAGAATATTAGACTGCTTTGGCCTGCTGCAAAGTCATGTAATTAGAGGAATCTGTTTGTAATTCAGTCACTGAATTCTTCTGTAGCTGAGAAATTACTGTGTCCATCTGCACTTGGTATTTTCAAATAAAACCAGGGAGCTCTATTTCTTAAATATAAAGCTTAAATAATTCCTAACATGTCCAAAGGAGTGCCTAGTGAAGATTTACATATTTAGACAAATAAGAGCAAGAGGCCAAAATCCCTAATCAGGAATTTTATTTCTGATTGAGGTTTTGTACTCTAGAGGGAGTTTTTGCTTCCTTCTGAAGTGGTTTTTTATCCATCCATACAGGAAAGAGGGCGATTCTGAATTCATGAACATCATTGCTAATGAGATTGGGACAGAGGTGAGTCACTGATGAAGACTAAGCTGACACCACTGGTTTTTCACCCCAGTTACACATGGACAGGGCCTGGCCAGGCTGCTGTTCCTGCAGTCATGATCAGGTATCTGAGGTTGCCTGTCCCCAGCAGCCTCAGTCTCGGGCAATCCTCAACAGTGAGAATTCAGAGCACTGGGGAAGAGCCTTAAGCCCCCAAGGGCTATACAGAGCCTTACTGGCTGAAATAGGTTAGGATAGGATTAGGTAGGTGTAGAATAGAAAGAACAGAAGGTTTCAGTCACAATCACCTAGTTCAGCTGCCTATTGTATCCTTTTACCTTGGGATGCCCTGGTACTGTTCTGTCCCAGCAGCACATGACTGAGCACAAAAGGTTCAGATGCCACTTCCCTTTTACTTTTTTCAAGCAGTCTCAGTAATGCACATGGACTTTGAATTGCCAGTGTGCTGTTTGTGTCCTGTGGCCAGTGTCTGTCCTCTTTGGATGAGGAGGGCACTGATTTATCTGGAGCAAGGCCCATCTCTGTCCACAGGAAACCCTGCTGTTCCTGACTGTGGGAGATGAAAAAGAAGCAGGACTCTTCCTTCTAGCTGGACCTGCTGAAGCAGTTGAACGTTTAGGTCCCAGGTAACATGTTTTGTGATTTGTTTAACGTGAGTAGGAATTCTGATGTTGCAGACTGAGCAGCAGCACAGTGGGATCCAGGCACGGGTCCCTGTGTGCTGTCTGGAGCAGGTTTGGCTCCAGCCTGAGCTGTTGTTGCTGCAGGGTGGCAGAACTGCTGGGGGGGGAAAGGAGCTGGGAAGCGCGGCCGCTTCCAGGGCAAGGCAGCCAAGATGAGCCGGCGAGGAGAAGTGCAAGCTCTGCTCCAGGAATTCATTAGCCATCAAAACCCTGGAGCATAAGAAGCAGTTCTCAAAGTAGGTTTGTCTTCCCTTTGTTTGCACAGGCTCCACTAACTTCTCTGCAGAGAATAAAGACCTGAACCCAACAGCTGGTGTGCACATGCTCTGTGTGGGCTGGTTTGGTGCTCACGGAAATGGGGAGGGGATCTGCCATCAACACTTTGCTGCAAAGGCTCATTTCCCAAGTGAAATGGTACAGGGATTAAAGTAGTCCTTAGTTAACCACTTTGTAGGGTTCCTAAACCCAGAAGAGGCCTCCCACTGGCTGTACATTGGGACATTTTGCTTTGCACTGTGGCTGAGGAGGAGTTGCTTGGCATGAATGCTCAAACAAGAGGCAGCTTGAGCTGCCCTTGTCCCCACAGACACCTTGGGCTGGGCAGGGGCAGAGAGCAGCTGGAGGGGAGAGCAAGTGCCCACAGGCAGGAGATCATTCCCCACCACATACAAAGTCCTTTCCCTGCGTGGGGTGCAGTTGTTACTGGTCATTTTTTGACCATTGGTAGTGTCTTGGGCTGATGCAGCTGGAAACTCCCTCGGGATCAGGCAGAGCTGTTCCCGGTGTTCCTCAGCTCACCTTTCCAGGCCCTGGAGCTGCTGCAGTCTCCTCTGGAGGAACTAAAGGGCGCTGTGGAGCCACAACGGGGCACAACAGGTAATGTGAGAATTTACCCTTCCTTTCTTGATAGAAATGTCATGGCAGGTTTACTCCAGATGTTGGTAATAAACAGAGAAACAGAATAAAAGAAACCTCCATCCCAAGGAAGTTTATCTGTCGTGAACAAGAGGATGGAGCAGCCCCAGCAGGTTGGGTTCCCACCCATGGCTGCTGTGACTGCTGCATGGCCACAGCCTTGGCTGAGCTGTTGGGATGACATCATAACACAGAGGACACAACTGAGGCCTGGAACTGGAGCTTTGGGGGTAACCCTACACATGCACACAGAGAGTCTGGCAGGAAGAAAGTACCTGTACCTCCCTATCTGTTTTGGACTATCAGACTGAGCAAGGATGGTTACTGAGAGAGTTCAGAGCTGGGCTGTACAGCCTGCACAGCTTGGAAGGCATCAGGTTCAGCCCACAGGACTTCTGCTGCAAAGTGAGCACTGGGCCAAGGCAGGGGCTGTGGTACTGAGGTGGGAACGGGACAACCCCAACCCCACAGCACAGCCAAATGCCAGCTCTGTCCCCAACACCCTGAGGGCTCAGCACAGCCCCAGCTGAGCCAGTTGGTCCCAAAGCTGAGCTTGTTTATGTAAGCAGCAAGGTGACACAAGTTTGTCCCTGTTCCTGGCACAAGGTGAACCCAGAAACCTGGGATAAACTGCACAAAATGCAGCTCACTGTTCCCATTTTGCTGTCAGTGTTCAGCTGTACCTCAGGGCAAAAGGTAAAGACCCAGGGCACCAGGCAGTGCTTGAACATGTCTTGCAGGCATTGAGGGTCTTCAGCACCCAGGAGAAATGTCTTTACCATCTGCAGGCAATGCTACAACCCTACACCCAGGAGCTGATCCCCCATCCCAGGGTGGGACACTCAAACTTGCCAGCTAAACAACCTTCGGTTTTAATAAAATACCTGCCGTGCACAACCCCACCCCCATGTCCTGTGTGCACAGATCCACGTTATGCATGTTCACATGTGGGTGTGTGCACCCCACACTGCGACACACAGAGGTGAGCACGCAACATCCCAGGGCTGGGAGGGTCCCTCACACTGGCACTTCATCTCCATGTCGCAGTGTCTGTGCATTCCTGTCACAGGGCTGCCTCTGCAGCAGACCCAGACTCGCAGAGGTGAGAGCCCTGCTTGCAGTGGTGCTGTCCCTAGCCCTGCAGCATGGAGCTGGCGTGTCCCCACAAGCTGCAAGGGAGTGCAGGACCTCCTGCTGCTGCTGCTGGGTCCTGGGCAGGTGACCTCCACCTGTGGGTGCAGGAGGGACAGCAGGGGAGTCCTGGGTGTGCAGGGCTCTCTGTGCCAGCAGCCAGCTGCAGACTGACACTGGGACCATGATGTGGGAGCCACCCTGCAGCACCACCGGCCCAGCCTCCATGGGCTGCTCCAGTACAGAATCAGCAGGAAGCAAACAGTGGCTGAGGTGCTCCCACGGCCTGGAAGCCGCCCGTGAGCCCAGGGCTGGGGTGTCTGCCTGCCTTAGGCAGCCTTTTTGTCCTGTGTGGCCAGGAGCTGGGAGAGGCAGTAGGGGATGATGCCGACAGTAGCCAGCGGCACGACCGCGCTCTTGCAGAAGGAGAGGGCGTAGAAGAGCAGCTGCATGTGGGAGGGTGGCTTGAAGGCATCAAAGATGTGGAGGATGACGAGGGAGGCAGCGATGCAGCCCAGGCGGAAGGGCAGCTGCTGGCCCTGCTTGAACTGGGAGCTCCTCTGGTACATGTGGGAGTTGAGGGCCAGCCCCAGCCCAAAGAGGATGCCCAGGTTACGGAGGAGGCTGGCAAAGGGAGTGGTGTCAATGTGGACCCACTCAGGGCGGCTGCACCACTTCTGTGCCTTCTCCAGCGTCCAGAGCAGGTCCACACCAAATGTCCACAGCAGCAGGTAGAAACCCAGGGTGAAGCTGAAGAGGAAGACTGTGATGCCCAGGTACCGATGGAAGCTGGCGTGGTAGATGAAGCGGATGTGCTGGAAGGTCTTGGCTACAGCCATCCCTGCCAAAGTGGGAGCATTGGTCAGTGCTGCAGGTACTGCAGCCCAGCACGGTGGTGCTGCAGGGAAAGGGGTGCGGGGTCTGATACACTCACCTGAGAAAACCCCTGCAATCACCTGGTGGGGAAAGTGAGCAGCAATGTAGACTCGGGACATGCAGACACAGACCTGAACTGCCCAGAACCCCATCCAAAGCACTGTCCACAGCATCCTGGGAGGAACAGGTGACCATGTCAGTGCCAGGGCCAGCTTGTACTGCCCTGCAATGCCTGGCTGCCTGCTGACCTGTCCCCATGCAGACCCCACCTGGGGTGCCACAGCCCAGCTGTCGGTCCATAGCCTTGTGCCTTGATGGGCTTGGCTGTGCCTGGCAGTGCTGGAGCTACCTCTGCCTAGCACAGCTGGTTTTGGCACAGGCTCACCAGTATCCGAATGTCCTTGACTGCTTGGCTTACCAGTATCCAAGTGTCCTTGACTGCTTTTGTCCTGCAGCAGCAGAGAGGAGGGCAGTCACCATGACATAGTACACGCCAGCTGCCCCCATGGCATGGCCAGATGGGCTCCCTGGGCAAGAAGGGAGAGCCAGGTCAGCCTCTGCAGGGGCCAGAGCTGGGCGCAGGCAGGGGTTTGTGCTGAGCCACCACAGCTGCACCAAGGGTCAAGGTCTGCTCTGTGCAGGGGCTGCCTGGCCTCCTTCCCCTGCAGGCACAGCCAGCATCCCCAGGAGCACAGCACTAATTGCCCCCTCTCCAGAGCTGTCCAGGGGCATGTGCTGCCTGCAGGCTCCCAGCCACAGCCCTGGCCAGGCCAGCACCCTCTCCTTGCACGTGCAGATCATCATGGGCAAACACCCAACCACAGCTTGGGGAACCCTACCGGGGCCAGTCTCGCAGGTGAGCGGGAATTGCTGGATCTCTGGTGCAGAGCTGTTGCTGTAATAGTCTGTGTCAAGGACCCACCAGTATGGTCTCTCCCCAAAGAGGATCCTGAAAAGAAAAGAGAAGGGATCTGGGGAGGTCCTGGGCACAGCTGCAGTTTTAGATCTCTCCCGAGAGATGAAGAAGCAAAGGACCCACAAGGGGTCCAGGGCATTCTGACAGACTCAGTGCTCAGCCAATTGCTTGGTTCTGACAGCTGACACTGCCTGTCCGTGTCCCCATCCCCAGCCCTGAGGGGGAAGAGCAAGAACTCCCAGGGGGCAAGTCAATGTGACCTCCTGTGGTGAGGGGCCCTGTGAAGATCCCCCCACTCAGCACCACAGCCCTGGCTGACGGGAAGCTCTGTTTGCAGGAGGCTCCATCTCACTGCTTGGCTCTGGGAGCTGCTGCTGCCTGGCTTGGGAAGGAGTGACCATTGTCACTGCCCAGCTGGGGCTGAACTCTGGTCTTTGTTCTGCTCCAGCACTGGGACTGAGAGCACCCATCTGGCCAGCATTAGTCCAGGTGTGCCAACACACGGTGGGAGTGCTGGCCCGGGGCCACTCACCACTTGAAGACGAGGTTGAGCCAGTCTCCAATTACAGCCACCCAGATGAGCCTGATGCCCACTGCTTCGCTGAAGTGGAACCAGATGGGGAAGAGGACAAAAAAAGCATTCCTGAGATCAGCAGCATAAGAGATGAAGAGGAACCAGTCCTGGGAGCCCTGGAAGCGCTGCTGCAGCCAGTGTGTGGTCCTGATGCCAGCGTCGTGCAGGAGGTTCATGTTGGCCTCCATCCTCTCTGCTGCCCTCGGCGTGGCTCTGGCTGTCCCGTGCTCCTCTGTGTCCCTGGGTTTTATACTCTGCAGGGTCTTGTTTGCAGCGGGCAGGTCGCTGTCCCAGCACTGATCTTTGGACCCAAAACCACTCTTTCCAAAGGTACAGCACCAGGGGGTTGTAACAAACATGTTTGGAACTTACGTAAAAGGGGAAAACAGGCTTCGAGGGCACGTGGAGTGCAGGGTGCTCCAACACCAGACCTGTGCCCTGCCCTGCACCATCCCCTCACTCAGGGGGATCCTGCAGCCCTGGCTCCTCCAGCTATCCAGTACAACAGTTCAGCTGCTCTGACTGAACTGCAGCCTTTGCTCCATCATCCCACGCTCAGTGACAGTCCTGCAGAGCTGCCATGTCCAGGGCTGGCAATTGCTCTCATCTCTCTGCCATCCTCCTGTGATCCACCACCAGAGCATGGCAAGGATGCCCAGGAGCATGGAGGGTGCATGGAGCAGAGGGAAGACTGCCCACCCCCTTCCTCATCTACCAGGTTAATTTAACCAGGACTTCGCATAATTGAAAACTTTCAAAGTCATTCCTGGAGTTCCCTGCAGTCCCAGACAGCCAGGCCTGGGATGCTTGTGGCTGCCAGCTGTTTTCTGATCTCCAGTGTGGGGCTAAAGGACCTTTGCAATCAGGGATGGCATTTCTCCTCCCAAAACCACTCTTCTGGGTTAATCCCTCCTGCCCCTTCAGACCCCAGCTGCAGGGACAGAGCCAAACACACAACTCATCCTGCAGTGCCCGTGGCTGTCCCTCACCCCCAGCTGCACTCTGCTGTCCCTGGTAGCAGTGCTGGCACCACAGCTTTACCACCCACAGCTGCCAGGGCATGGACACAGCCCTGCAGCATGGGGTGCCCAGCCAGCACCCAGCACAGCTGAGCAGGCAGCAAGGTGTTAATGATCAACAGCCAGTGAAATGCATCACTTATCTCCCTCCTGAGAAAATTCACGTCAAGGTCCTTGAACTGGTGTCCTGTGCTGTTTGCCTGTGGGAGAGCTGTGTCCAGTACTGAGTCCTGCTCACAAACAGCAGGAGTTACTGCCCCATGCTGCCCCTCTGCCCATGCAGAGCCCAGGGAGTCAGGGAGCAAACCTTGCTCCCGGGATATGGGCATGGATGGCCTGTGAGCGGAGCAGGCAAAGGACACAGGCTCAGTCCTATCCAGCCCGGCCCTGCTGCACCCAAGGAAGATGGTCCCAGGCCCTGGACCGAGCTCCTGATCTGCAAAACATCCCAACAAAACAGGAGTTTGCACAGAAATTAAATTACTCTCGGAAAACAAATTTCCCAACAGCTCATTCCAGGGTCCTCAACTGAGAGTGGCTTTGGCCAGCGTGAAGGAATGCGACAGACTTGGCTTCAGTTCCAAAAATATTTTGAAACCATCAGCAATAAATCCTTCACAGGAGATTTCACAGCGGAAATTGGGGCAAAAGGTGTTGGGGGATGGAGACCAGCACTGCAGTCCCCTTGGAAAAAGTCACTGCAGGAAAACTGGGGCCCTGGTGGGGAGAGGGCAGGAAGCAGGATGGAAGCAGCCACCTCCTCCCTCCCAGCACAGAGGACAGAGTGGCTCAGCCTAGTACCCAGTGCACGTGCCACGGGTCAGCACTGTGCCAGAGCTGCCAGGGTCCACACGGTCCCAGTGCCACTCCATGCCCTGCCCTGGGGATCAATCCCTGGCCCCAAAGTCACTGTGTGGACCTGGGACAGGGCAGGAGGAGCTGCAGGGTTCTGCATCTTGGCCAGTCTGACAATTGCTCAGGGTCCAGCTGATCCCCTGCACTGCACAGCCCTGCCAGCAGCACCGCTGGGGATGTGCACTGTGAACTGGCTGGCTTTCCCAGGGAAGGAGTGGGGCCAGGCTGGGGAAACCCAATTTTTACCCCGGCTCTGTGCACACTGAGCCCAGGATCTGCTGGCAGCCCAGGAGCTGTGTGACCACAGTGGCAGCTGCTGCCTCTGGGACACGGTGTCCCCATGGTTCCCGAGGTTCTGGATGCAGCCATGGCAAGGGCAGCAGCAGTGGGTGCTGTAGTGTGCCACACGCATGGCCAGTGTTTGGTCCAGAATGTTCCCAGAGGGCTGCAAGGTCCAGGCTGGGCTGTGGTCCTGTGCTGGTCACTGCGTCAGCGCACGGGCAGAGTCCACACGTGGGCACGGGGTGGGCAGGCAGCCACTGGTCACGACCTTCCCCCCACACAGGGCCTGGCAGGAGCCTCTGGCACAGCCCCTGCTGTCACCTCAGGGCACCCAGGGACAGCTGCAGCCTCACATTGAGCCATGGCCTGAGCTGCCCGCTCCTCCCAACACCTCTCCCGTGTGCTGCAGCAGGCTGAGCTGGCTCCCAGGGGCACATGCCACAGCCATCAGGGCTGCTCAGCCCTGCAGCAGGGTTCAGAACAGACCCATCCACTACAGCAAGGGGTCAGAGGGGATGGATACCCAGCATGGCCCCAGGGACACCTTGGTGAGTGCGTAGCATCTGCAGCCACGTGCCACAGCTGGCACTGGCCTCTCCCAGCTGCTTGGTGTCCCCATGCCAGCCTGGCACAGTGGGGATGGGCTCTGTAGGCAGTGGGATCCTGCAGCCCAGAGCTGCTCAAGCAGAAACAAGGGTCCCACACAGGGGCTGAGCACGCTGGGCAGCAGCCAAGCCCAGAACTGATTAACACAGCTCAGAACAACAGTCAAACATTAACTCCCTTGTTTGCTCCACATTCCCTGGCAGCAGCGTCCTGCCAGAACCAGGGCCCAGGAGCATCACCAGGACACACTCACACAGCCATGCCAGGCTCTGTGCCAGGCTCTGGGGCAGCCCCACATCCCTTGGACTCTACAGAGCAGAGCCAGGGCCATCCCTAACAGAGCATCAGCTGTGCCAGCATCTGGCCCCGGCCACACAAGACAGAGCAACACCCGTGAGCTACGCAAGATTGTTCAGGCAAAGCACTCAAGTGCCTGTTTATTGGGAAGGGTGGACACGGGACAGCCCAGCCCAGGGAGTGCCCATCAGGAGGCCCAGCCGTGGGCTCCTCCAGCAGCCTCCCAGCGAGCCCAGTGCACCCTCTCCATCTGCAGAGCTGGCACTGCAGCAGCAGCCAGAGCTTGGAGGTGCCTGGGCCCAGAGGCCTTGATGCTGCAGTGGCTGCATGGCTGGGGAGGGTGTTTTGGGCATCCCATGGCAGGTTCACAGCAGCACCACACCACTCACTCCTGCCACTGTGGGCAAAACCTCGGGTGGAGATGGAGCTCCAAGGGCAGCTGCAGCTTTGTGCTATGGGCAGCCTCGGCCAGCACCTCACCCTGTGTGCACTGATGATGGAGAGGTGGCAGGAGCCCCACCCCAGAGGAGGGGAGCAGCTGTGGGCACAGCACACAGGGTGACATCCTGGATAAAATAAAACATCACTCCTAGGGGCTTTCAGAGGCCTTGGGTCCTCCTTTGGCAGTGCTGAAATGAGAACTGAGCTTCTCCAAAAACCTGACCCTGAGCACGCGACACCTTGGGCAGGGGGAGGGCAGGTCCTGGTGTGGGACAGAGCCTGAGTGCCCACCCGAGAGCCAGCAGCAGCCCCTGGCCCATCAGAGCCCATCAAAGGGCGGTGCCAGGCTGAGGTTGAGGAAGCCCCCAAAGTGGAAGGGGGGCAGGCGGGGGGGCACAGGCAGCAGCAGAGGACAGGCAGGCAAGGGGATTGTCCCCACATGCCCCAGAGCCCTGGTCACTGCTCAAGTAGACACTGTCAGGTGAATCCACTGAGGGGTCCTCGTTGAAGTAGTTGTAGGGCCTCAGGAAAAAGCCAACACTGTTCCCTGCAGTCACCGTGTTGGGGACATCTTCAGCATGAGGGACATGCAGGAACCCCACTGTGATCCAGGCAACCAAGTCCTGGGGAGAAGAGGAACGAGGCACCTGTCAGGCTGAGCAGGACTCTGCCAGCCCAGCAGCTGCTCAGTCTGGCTCTGGGACAGGTGAAGTTTCTGTCCAGGGCAGGAGCTGGGATGGCTCCCACCAGGTTCAGCTTCTCTCCATCCCAGGGACCCAGCTCACCTCGTTGGTGATGGTCTCATTGTTGATGAAGTCAGCAAAGGTGACAGTGGGCGTCCAGGGGTCATT
>JAHLSL010000081.1:10560-21928 GCA_025920805.1 Petroica traversi | reverse complement strand
TAGTAGAGCGACTGCAAGTTGGAGTAGTGGCGCCTCAGAGGGGAGCCCAGGTTCTGCTCAAAGATGCAGAGCGAAGCCTTCCTCCTGCGGGGCCTCAGGCTGTCAGACAGGGCGTGTGTGTCCACGTAGGTGGCCGAGTAGGGGCAGTCCACCCCTGGCACCAAGGGCGAGCTGTAGCGGCCCAGGCCAAAGCTGCCGTCCATGTAGCGCGTGGACATCCCTGCCGGGCAGTTGGAGCCGTACACTGACAGCGCCTCCTGCACACTGATCTCGTAGGCAACCCTCTCCCCCTTGTGTCGGATGTCAAACAGCCGCAGGCCCGTGCTCACGCTCACCCCAAAGGCAAAGCTCCAGCCCTGGAACAGGACCTGGTTGTTCCTGACGCTGTAGCGCGGACCCTGCGGCTCAAACTGCACCGGGAACAGCGCAGCCGCGGCCGCTCGAGGCTTCATGGACGAGAAGTCCCCGTCCCACGGCGCCCTCCTCACCTTCTCCACGCTGATGCGGCCCTGCACATAGGCACTCTCCAGCTGAACCATGTCCCTGTAGTACTGCCCGTTGTAGAACACCCTGCTCACCGCCCACTGCGACATGTCCAGGCTGCTGTGGTCCACCAGCACCTCCAGCCCCACCGGGTGCACAAAGAACCCGCTCACGTTCTGGAACAGCACAAACCAGGTCACCCGATCTCCAGACTGGAATCCACGGGGAGCAGCTGCCACCACTGCAAGGTTGCTTCCATCGTACTCCATTACTTGTTGCATGAACGCCGGAGCCGAGGGGAACACCTGGCTCTTTAAAAACTCTCCAATCTGCTTGTACTCAACAGCCAGCATGGGCCTGCGGTGGTAGGGCAGCTTCCCCCCGTACTTGAGCAGCGTCACGTCCCGGTGGTACTGGGGCAGCGGCAGCGGCCCCACCACGTACTCGCTGATGTTGGGCTCTGGCTGCTTCCCAAAGTACAGCACAGCCAGAGCCTCCCGGGGGGGACGAGCCCCCGCGCCGTCCAGGAACCGCAGCACCTCTGCCTTGGCGGGCACCTGCAGATCCACCCGGGCGATGCAGTTGTCCGAGGGTTTGGCACGGGAGGCCTCAACCAGCGGCACCCCGAGCTGTCCCTGCAGGTACCGCACCACCTGGGACATCTCCTCGGGTGTCAGGTCAGCAAACACCAGGCTCTGGCCATCCTCGCTGTCCTCCTGCTCCGGGGGCAGGTGCTGGCAGCTTCTGGGGGTCCTTTCTCTGGTCAGCAACACGCACACCAAAGCGAATATTGTGGCTAAGGCCAGACCAAGGAGGATGAGCACGGCTTTCAGGTTCATGCCTGCAGCTCGTCCAGCAGCATTCAGAGGCTTTCAGAGCAGGCTTTCCAGCTCCTGCTTCTGTCAGTGTATGCTGCACTGGATGGATTAACACAGAAAGTACAAAAGACTGGGAGAGGCTAGGGGAGGAGATCTGAAACCCTTGGTGACCAGAAAGGGCAGATCTCCACTCAGCTGCAGCCTCTTCTGTCTTCCTTCACGGCAGTGCCCTGAAAGAACTTGTGGAGATGTAGGGTCAGTGACTCAGACAAGTTCCACATAATTCCGTTACTTTTTCAGTCCAGCCTGGCTTCCTGAGGCTGCCTGTAAAAACGGAGATCCTGCAGTCAGCCTGAGGTGGCTGTGACCACTGTGAGGCTCTGACAAGCTGGGAATTGTTGCCACCCTGTACAATTTCACCTCTTTACAACTCACCGATTTTCCTTGTTTATCAGGCTGCTTCCTTGTAAACATTCTCCCTGGCAGCACCATTCCAAGCTTGCAGTTACTTTTTATGTAATTTTTTTCAGTCTTCTACATGGAAACCTTTGCTGAAAACACATCCTTCTGTGTAGCAGTAGAAAAACTTTGGCAGGCGTGGAGATGTAGTTCAGGATGAGAATCAGGCCCCAATGCACTGTGAACAACCAGCTCTTAGTTTGCAGAACAGCTATGAGCCAATTCTTCCTCAGCACTGCACTTCCACAGGATCATCCAACCTTTGTCTCTCCCTTCAAATCACAGATAAACTGAGGTGTAGCTTCCAAGAGGTTCCCTCATGGACAGAACAACCCTGAACCTGCACCTGGCAGCAGCCGAGGGCAGTGCCTGCTCTCAGTGCTGCCAAGCCACAGTGCCCAGGCTGGGCAGCCACAGCTGCCCTGTGCCACCCCAAGGACAGTCCCTGCTGGTCTCACAGTGCTGCTCACAGGCACTGGCACAACAGGGCAGCCAGAAGGACTTGGTGCTCCATCCTGCCACGCAGCAGATGCTCGGGGTGGACCAGATGCACCACCTTGGCTACAGTCCCGGAGCTGGTGTTGAGTAGGACGAGGCGTCCAAGAGAACCAGAGTTGGAGATTCAACCCAAAATTTCCAGTCCTGCTGCCAGCCTCACCTCACCTCACCCTCATCTTGCGTCAGTCTCCTGACGGGAGACGGCTCCCACCAGCCTTTGGTTCTTCCTCTGCAGCAGATCTGGGCTCAGCCCTTCTGTGGTCCTCTGGCCGTGCTCAGACACCGCACTGGGAGGCAGAAGGCCACGTTGCTGTGGGACACACTCCATTATCCTCACCACCACTGGCAGCCTCAGCCTTCTTCAGGACAGGCTGCAGCTGTGAGGCCAGGCTTGTCATCTCTGTGCCAGCACACAGGGCTCTGCCTCACCAGCCACCACGCCAGGAGAGCCTCAGAGCCACAGCACTTGCTTCACATGGTCACAGTGCCAGCAAAGGAGCTCACTGCAGCATGGACACGGCAATGGGCAGGGACAGGACAGGAAAGAACAGAGCTGTGGCTGTTTGGGACACAGCAGCCACAGCTGGCAGAAATTCCTGCTCTCATGGGCTCACAGGGGCAGAATCCACTGCCTCTGAGCAACCCAAAACAAGGCAAAGCAGCACTGATTTCCAAATCAGTCTTTCAATCCATGAGGTCAGTGAGGCTTCGAGGATTACCTGGGGTTAAGCTTGAAAGAAAAATTCCCATTTGGTACAGGCCTGGAACATGGTGCCTGTATACCAAATTTCACTTGGAGCACAGAGCAGCAGCACCACTGTCCTGGATCAGGTTTGGAGCAGGGAACAGAAGCACTGCTGTCCTGGATCAGGTTTGGAGCACAGAACAGAAGCACTGCTGTCCTGGTACAGGTTTGGAGCACAGAGCACAAACCCTCCTGTCCTGGTTTAAGGTTGGAGCACAGCCAGGACATACCTGCTGCCTCCCAGGAATGGAACACACAACAGCACAGCCAAGGTGAGACTGCAGCAGAACCTCCATGGCTGCAGGACAAAGCTCGTGTGGACCTTTCCTTTAAGAAGTGCACAAAGAGCAGATGGTTCAGGTTTGACTTTGCTTCTTGGGTTTGCATCTCTGCTCTCTCAAAGCCACGGCACAGGCTGCAATTACAGAAGAGCTCTTTCCAAGCAGCACAGCAGTAGTTTAAGAAAACTCCACAGGCCTTCCTGCCCCACAAATCACAACTCACCCTGCAGCTGGGCTGGGAGAGAGCCAAAAATAGAATGTGGGAACCCTCCTGGTTCTCTGCATGTTGGGGGCTTGGAAAGAAAGAAACCCTAATCTGTACTGACATCCCCATGACAAACCAACCACAGCACACACCCCAGGGCTGCTGGATAAGGATGGCAGCTTTCTGCATTGCCTCTGCCCCACTGCAGAGTCTGTGCCATGGAGGCCATGTCTGACACCAGATTTTTTTGTACCAACTATTTCCGCTGGACTTTTCCAGCTTTGGTTTAGAGCTGTTTCAGAATAAACAAAACAGCCCTAAATCCACCTTCACCTTGCAGTAGGAATTTCAGGAAGCAGAGTAATTAACTAAGTCTGCAGAGTCAGAACCTGGGTCAATAACTACATGATGAAAAGCAATGAGGGATCTTTGGGGCCATACACACCATGGAATTGCTCATGTACCCTCTCCAAAAGGAGCCTGCAGCAGCTTAAAGCTAACCTAGAATTAAAGAAATTGCACGTCTCCATAACAGCAGCATAACTTGTTTATGACCTGCTCAGTGCACGTACTGCTTCCCACATGCCAGTCCCCAGTGTGATCAGCCCATCACTGACCCACATCACCAAATGGAGAACTCATGTCCTACCCATGTTTTATTTTAGCTGTGTGGTTGCTTTTAGGAACTGCCCATCTTATGTTTGCTAAATTGCCCACATTCCCCAAAGCAAGGGAGATGGGAGTGCTGCTTTTCACGCACACAGAAAGGTAGAGGTGGCAAAAAATAGCATCTGAAATTTCCAGAAACCCAAACCAGGGCCAGGCAGCTTTTGGCTTGGGGAAAACTCGGAGACAGCGACAGCTGGGGGAAAGGCACAGCACAGAAAACCCCTGCCAACACTCCTGACACCAGCAGGGCTGGAGCAAGCCCCAAAGCAGAGCTCAGGCTTTAGAAAGCTCCCACTCCCAGTGCCTCATCTCCCGGGGTCAGCTTTCTGCAAAGCACAGCAGTGGAACCTGCCTGACCCTTCCTCCATGCCAGCTGTGCTGCCGGCAGCGCCTGTGGCTGCACACAACTGCTGAGCCTTTGTTCTCCTGCCCTGCACTCAGGCTGGGGTGCCTCAAGGACTGGTGGAGCAGAGCCCTGTGCAAACTGTGACTGCTCCCAGACTCACTGGGATCACAAACAAACCCTCCCCTGCTCCCATGGATGGGCCCCACTCCCTGCCAGCACCTGCCAGGACTATTGTCCTGGATGCTCCATCCTCCTATGGGACTGCATTCCTGGAGTTCAGTATTTCTGACTGTGGTGAGGAGGAGCCCCTCAAACTGCACCACATCAAGCCCTGCCAGCAAGTCCTTCCTTTAGGCTCTGCTCCAGCAGCCTTGGCCATGAGACCTGTTTGCAGCTCAGTGCCCTCTCCCTGCACGGGTCAGGCACCTGCAGGGCTTTCCCACACTGCAGGAACTTTCCTGCACAAGTGGCTGCTCCTGTTCCTGGGCAGCTGGAGGTGCCACAGCCAGGACTCCTGGTGTGCAGCAGCTGCTCCCAGGGCCAGTCACAGACCCTGCCCAGCAGCACCACAGGACAGGCACAACCCCAGGCAGGCACCAAGCCCTGGACTGAGAGCTGGTTCAGGGGGGCTGCAGCCCTGCAGCTGGGGCAGGACACTCAGGAAAGCCTCGAGTGCCCCTCTAGAGGCCTCTGTGGCCCAGCATGGAGGGAAGGAAGGAACAGGATGATCCCCAGAAGAGCAGAGGGGACTGTGGCTGAGGACAGCAAGGCTTGGGTAGCACACACAGGGAGCAGCCAGGAGCACCAGACTGTGTCCCCCACAGAGACACTGGGTTTTGCATCCAGGACAGCCCAGAGACACCTGCCCAGAAGACACCTGCCTGGCAGAGAAATCCTGGAGCAACTGCAGGCTCTCAGAAACACCATGCAGTGTCCCAACAACTGTTTGAACTGGGACAGCCCAAGTCCCACACTGAGCTGAGATGGGATAGATTCCATCAAACCCAAGCCCATGGGAAAAATCATGCCCAATGTGAAGCAAGCTGAAGGAACAGAAACAACCTACACAGCAGACTATAACACGAAGAATTAGGAGAACAAAGGGAAGGAGCAACTTAATGTGAGAAAGGCAGAACCAGAACTGCATGGCCTAAGAGCCCAGCATCACACACAGGGGGCTGCCTTGAAAGAATTCCAAGTACCTTATTTTAATTTCTTGACATGGTAAAAGTTTACATACGTTCATCTCGCAAAGAAAGCTGAACAAACTAAAAAGAATCAATACAAAGAAACACAAGGGAAAGTGCTGCTCCCAGACAGCAGCTCAACGCAGTTGGTTTGTTACTGAATATTTATTAGCGGGAAGACTAAGAGTTGACTTACTACAAACAACAACAGAAGAGTCTAGAGCAAGGGCCAGCAGCCCACCACACTCTGGGCAAATCCCTGGGAAACCAGCAAGAGACAACATGGCTCTTAGATGTGGAAGCAGAAAAAAAAAACCAAACTAAAAAAGAAAAACCAAAAACAAAGTAAAAAAAATAAGGGAAGAAAGTTCATTCCATTTGTCACTGTTGTTACAATGAGATTAACACAACTCTTAAGGCTACTGCACAATAAGAATATACAGGTGTAACAGCGAGACCTTGGAAACAGCGAGGTTCCTGAAACAAATGATTTAACGTTCCCTGATTAAGGGACTTAAGTAGAAATACTATAAATAAGAAAATTTTGAAGCCTGCAGCGTTATGGGCCCACTTGCAACACACAAAAACTGACGCAATACAACCAGTCATTTCCAAAGGGGTTTGTAATGGACCACGAAATGTTCTGGCAGCTTAGAGGAGTCACGAGGCACGGGAGTGTGCCCTTTGCAGGGGAAAGACTGCAAGGTCTGCAAGGTACCAGGTGGGTATTGGCCACCCTCACCATCAAGCACCAGCTGTGGCAGCCAGCTGTGGCAGCCAGCCTGCTCTGCCCAGGCACCAAGGAGCACTGCCAGGGACAGGGGGGCTCAGTCTGATCACATGCAGAGATATTTTAGGACTTTAGCATCAGATCTCCAGCCCCTCCCTTCCCTCAGCCCAGGCAAAAGCAACTCATGCTGAAGGGGCAACTGGGACGTATGTGAAACATTGGTTTTAGCCAAGAGAGTGGCTCTAGTCAAATGGCAGAAGCCACCTGAGCTCATGACAGCCAGGACAGCACCAATTCTAGTTCCAAGCATTTGCCTCATGCTCTGCACTGATCCAGACAGAACTGGTGAGGCAGACTCTGCTGAGCCAGGAGAGAGCAAGAAAGGGAGTGCAGATGGCTCAGTGGCACCAGAGCACAGCTGCCATGGGGCAGGGTCCCTGGTCAGTGCAGAGCTGGTGGCAGAGGGGCCTGACCACAGCCAGCAGTGGGGACAGAGCTTCCCTGCTGTGGTGCTGCCAGCCCACCCTTGTGCTGGGCTGTCTGTCCTGTTCCAGAGACCCCAGTGCAGCCACCAGACAAGAGATGGGACAGGACAAGGGCTTGGTCTATAGTGTTGTTCCCACTCAGGTAGGAAGCAAGGCATGAAGGAATGTCCCTGCCTGGCTGCAGCAGCCTCTGGGGCGCCCAGTGCAGCATGGCCTCTACTACCAGTGACTAGAGGAAGAGGGAGAGCTCCTGAGACCTGAACAAAACCAATCACAAAACTAGGCAAGAATTTCTTTAGAGTTTAACTAAGAATGCAATACTATTTCCAGCCAGTTTCCCATCTCGATAGTCACGTAACAAACCAAGGCAATGACGGTCTTTAGTTGACTGAACAGTTCTCAAGTTCAAACGTTGACACTTAATAGAGGGTCTCAGCATTGCTGCTCCGAGGCCTCTTGATCTTCTCAATGTTTTTAAGGATCATGTCATGCAAAGTGACCTGCAAAAAGGAAGGACAGGACTCAGACAGGAAGCCATCCAGCTCTCACCACAAGCACTGGTTACCACAGCAGCACCACTCCCCTTGGCACCACCCTCAACCTTTGTATGCAACCACACACCTGGTTAAGGGAAGGGCTTCCTTCAGCCAGACCTTACAGAAGCCAGTACATTTAATACCAAAACATTTTTCCAGAAACCCTAGGATTGGCTTGTACTGTATGAAGAGCTTAGGATCAGACTCCCACAGAGGGGACAAGAATATTTTGCACTAAGGCCCTGTGAACACTGTTAGAAACATCTGCATCTCTAGGAGATGATGAAGAAGCAACAGCGGGCTCGTCTCACTGGAGCCAAAGCAGGCAGGCTTCCTGCCAGGAGTGCACGAGCTCAGGAGAAAGGGGAGAGGAGCAGCAACAGGATCACAAGGGCTCCCCACTGCTGAGCAAGGGAGCAAAAGTGAACTCTGTGTTTGTACTTACATATTGATTTCTCAGCTCTGAAATGATCAGGCGCAGACTAATGTACTCCTTCTCGTCGATCTCCGTCACGGTGCGGCGATAATCCTCCTGCAGGAGCAGACACAGCTCAGCTCCCACACCCTGCCCTCCACAAAGGCACCCCCACCTCCAGCTGGCTGCCCTCAACCCCTGTACAATCCCCCCTCTTCCCCCAGGACCCTCAGCTCTAAAAGGACAGTGACAAAGCAGCTCAGAGAGTGCCAAGAAGCAGCAGCATAAAGGTGTAAATCTCTGTGTCCCCTGTGACTTACCACATGAGGGTACTTGGCTATTTTGGAAACCAACTTTGCTCTTGTGATATAGTATCTGGCAGGAAAAGAGAGAGATTAAAGCTCAGATAAACAGCACCAGGATTATTTTCAGGTCCAAGCTGCCCTGTAACAACAGCTGGAGGAGCTTTCCCAAACACATTAATTTTCCAAGGAGATCCCAAAAAAGAAGGGTGTTCTTGCATGCCTACCTAGAAATCTGGTCCAGGTAAGATGCTGCCTCACTCTCCACAGTCCGAAGCTCAGCAACTGTTTCTTCCTGCAGGGAAGGCAAGGAAGCTGTTAGATCCAGGAGACTGCAGCTGGCCTTCAGGGCTCAGAAAGCGATGTCTCAGCAGCACCACATCAAGTTCAGGCTTGGGTTTTAAAACCTAAGCAAACCCCATGACTGCAGCTGCTGGACACCATGAGTTGAAAGATTCAGGGGAACCCCAGAGATCCAAGTCCCTGGAGCACAGAGCAGTGCCTTACCTGAATAGAAACACCAAAGTTGTTCCCATCCTCTATCCTGGGAATGAGAAGCTGCACCCACATTTTGACCTGTGGTGGAGAGATCACAACACTGACCAATGCCAACACCTACACAAAGACTTCTCTCAGGAACATCAGCAAAATCCTCCCAGGACCCTGCCTTTGCCATACAGCTCATGATAAACTACAGGTCCTTTACGCTTATGTAACAATTCCAAGACCTCTTCCCATATGGCTGGGATGCCACACAAGCCAGCACAGCCCCAGCTTCCCATGGGAAGCACTCCTCACCATGCCACAGGAGCTGTGCAAAAGCAGGGCAAAGCAAAGCCTCACGAGCCCTGATAACATCCTTCTCCTTCAGGTGAGCAACAGACCTCCCCAAGGGCTTCACCTGCCTTCCAGCCCCTGTCAGACAGGGCTTTCCCTCATCTACAGCACATAGGAACCTGCTCCGTTCACAGTTTCACCTCCCCAGGAGCAAAACCACCCTGCTGCCTTCCTTTACTCCAGGCTCATACCCACCGTATTGCACTTCTCAATGAGCAGCCTGATTTCTGGTTTCACTTTCTCAATGATGTCCACCAGCTGCTGGTTGCTCTTGAGCATCCCATTGGGCATCACAAACACTTTGGTACCTGTGGCAGAGACAAACCCCAGTGTCAGCCTCTCACAGGAGTGGCTGTGCCAGGACTGGACTGAGGGGCCACCTGAGCCTCACTCATCTCCCACAAAGGCCAGGAAGGGACTGAGCCAGGCTGTGGCCACCTGTAGGGAAGGGGAAACAGGACATGGGATAACAGCAGTGACCACAAGGGAAGGAGAAGAGAAAACACAGAGCGGGATGAAACTGGAGAGCTCGAGGATGCTGAGGCTGAGCACAAAGGGTTTTCCTGGCGCACACGTACAAGAAGTTTCTGTCTCAGCTTAATGCAAAGCCTGGAATCTTCTTCCAGACAAAGAGAGGAACTGCACAGAGCCACCAGGAGATCAGCTGCCTCTGTCAGCAGGCCAAGTTCAAGCCAAGTACTACTTATGTCTATCAGAGAAGTACTAATTATGCTTCTAAGAGCTGGAACCTGATTTCTCCACAACAAGACATCTGTAGGTTGGGCTCTGGCCTATAAGAGCAGCAGCTGCTGGCAGGGCAGGGCAGGTGGGGCTCACATAATTTGCATCCCCAAGGCTCAGTGCAGCAGTTCAGGGGGCAGGCAGCAATACAAGGGACTTGGGGGTTCTTACCCTGAAAGGTCTCTTCATGGTCTTCCAGCTTCCTCTTTTTCATATTTGGCTAAAATATACAAAATGTTTTACTCACAAACTAGTCGTAAGCTGTAAAAGTGTTGCAAAGGAAAAAAAGGAAAACTTAGAGCCCTGCCACGTTCCTGGTTTCTAAGCACTCTTCCTTAAAGCCCAGGAAGGCCTGCAGAGCAGTGTTACCTCCAACAGACTTCCCAGGCTTGAGAGATCAATCTCTAAAAGCCTCTGGGCCAAGGCCTGTTTTTAAACAAGAATATCCTACCCCAGCACAGAGGACACCATGCAGTTTTAACAGAAGCTGGGAGCACAGCCAAGAGAGTAACCTTACCCCATCCAGTCCATCATGGCTGTTGGTGAGAAGAATTGGGTCAGGCACTGGGAGGTTCATGTCCGAATGGATCTGAGTAAGATCATGAATATTCAGGATGGGTTCCTGGAAAATAAAGCAGATTTGTTACTTAATTACGAACTAAAAATTTCTGCCACACCAAACACAAGGAGAAGACAAAAGATTCAAGCCCTCCCCTTGTCCAAATTAGGATGAATGAAAACAAAAGGTCTGGCAATATTCTGTGAACCCCCACCCAGGAGCAGCAGGCTGTGGTCAGCTGTTGGTGTCCCTGTGAAACCCCAGCACTGCCAGGGACAGCTCAATGGGGAACGTGGAGAAAGATAAATGTGAGAGATCACACAAAGCAAACTGCAAAAGGCAGCACCCCTGTGGAGCCAACAGCACTGCAGTGCATGTGAGCCCCCAGCTGCTGCCTCGTGTCTCTGCAACAAGGTGGAATGCAGAGAAAACACTCGTGAGGAGACCTGCCACATCACTCCCAACGTGTAGCTGGAAATGGAAAAGGATACAGAGCACAAGGCACACCCTACCTTAAGGAACCCATCGAGTTCTAACAGCTTCTTTGGAAAAAAGTTTGCTACGAGGTCTTCAGCCTGGGAGAGAAAGAATAAACAGTGATGTGAAACAAGGCCACGTGGCTCCCACTAGCACACCATGGAAATCATCTGTGCATGAGCAGGAAACACAGCGAACACAAGTTCTTCCTGCTGCCAAGAGCAAACAAAGCCCAGGTGAGAAGGGAGCCACGAGGCTCAGGCACCTCCTGCAGTGGGTGACTGATGCCCTGGGTGCTGCTGAGCTTCCAGGGCAGGCTCAACCCACAACAGAGTCTGTTAAAAAGACACGGCCAAAAAACCCCCTTTCCTGCTCGGCCTGTGACACTCACCTCACTCGTGATGCGCTCCCTGAAGGAGTCAACCTGCAGAATCAAACGGGGACAGGTCAGAGTCGCTCTGGGACAGCAGGGCCCGGGGAGGCGGCGCACGGAGCCCCGCACGACCCTCCCAGCACAGCTCCCGCTCTCCGGGAACCGCGGGGAACGGGACGAGTCCGCGAACACCGGGCGGGAGCTGCCCGGGGCCGCCCGGAG
>JAHLSL010000080.1:10944919-10964470 GCA_025920805.1 Petroica traversi | reverse complement strand
TTTTTTTTTCTTTATCAACTTTGCTCACCTACTAGACTTAATCATCAGTTCAAAATGGATTATGTGTGACATGAATACATTCTGTTTGTGTAACAATATCTCAGTAGCTGTACTCCTTGGCAGTCAGTCTGGAATGTGTTTGTTCTCAAAATCCCTGACTGCAGTCTTACAGTATAGAAAGAATTGAATCCTCTCATCAGTTTTGCACAAATCTTTACAAAACTAACTAAACTCATGCAGGGGAATTCCCGTGGCATCAGCAAGGGGGAAATAAATCTATCAATATTTATGTTCTTCCACAAACCATATGCTCTCTAATGTGAATTTTTTTACTTGGAGTGCTATTATTGCATTGCTACTAAACTGCATAATTAGCCCAACAAATTGCAAACATTGCAGGGAATGTCTGGGTGTTAACAGTGGATTTCAGCATTGGGGTGAGGGTTGTAGTGTGTTGTACGATAGTCTGGGCAAGAGCAGTGCTTGTACCCGTGGGTGGAAGGACTGGAGGTCCTGCACTCTGAGGGTGAGGGACCAGGTATTCTGACAGAACCAAATAATTGGGCTGGATTGAAAAGTTTGTTCAGGTCCTCATTTCTCTGCCAATCTCTCTTGCAGGCTACAATTGCAGCCAGCAGACAGGCCAGCTCCCCCAACACTAGCACCTCACAGCAGACCACCACCACCCAGGCTTCTGTAAGTAAAACTGCTCCCTCACACACATCTCAAAGCCTCCCTCCCACTCCCTGCCTTGTTCTGTCTCCTTGCCTTTTAGCACTCACACAGCTTCTAATAATGCTGGGAATCAACAAGATGCAAACAACTTTGAGGATTTGGGGTGCTGTCATTATTGATGGGGCTTGAGGAAGCCAAATAAGGTTTTTGGGTGGGAGAGACCCAGCTTTCTTAGCTGGAAAGGCAGCCATGGATCTCTGTTTGCTGAGGCTTCTGGGATACGTTGTCATGGATTAGAAAAGGATCAGGACTTCTGAGGAGAAGGAATCGGCAGCAGCTTTTGTCTTAGCCACAGCAGTAGTTTGTTGAATGAGAGAATGTCTGGTTTTGTAGTGATTATTGAGGAGCTTGGATTTGCTCAGAGTAGATGAGCTGGTAGAAAAGGTTTTGTGGGGTTTTTACCTTCACTTGGGAGGCTGGAGAAAATGATGTATTTTTTTGGATCTCTTATTGCAGTTGCATGCTAACAGTGATTCTCAAGCTCAGCATACAAATGAGGTCAGTACCCAGGGCTTTGGCTAATTTAGATTGTGTAGCCTTTAAGACAAGTCCTCTAAGACAAGAACTTTCTTCCTCTTGGTCCCCTGTGGGATACAGAAAAAACTGTAAAACGTTTGCTCTGACTGTAGCCCACTAAGTGTATTTGTACTTATTCCTTGGCCTCCATCTCTTCATATGTGATTTGAAGCTTTTTTCTCTTCTAAGATCAACCTTGCTACCACCTCAGCTGCTCAGCTGATCAGTCGGTCACAGAGTGTGAGTTCCCCCAGTGCCACCACGCTGACCCAGTCTGTGCTCCTTGGGAACACCACCTCACCACCTCTCAACCAGTCACAGGCACAGATGTACCTTCGGGTAAGAAATGTGCATCAAAATCTGTCCTGGCCCACTTAACAGCCACTGCAGAGTTTCATTGCTTGGGATTACAAACGCTTATGGACTAGCCTGGCTTTAATGATGTTGCAGTATATTTTAAAATTGTGTGGGGAAGCTCTCATCCCTGAAACCACAAGTTTGACTCTGAGCTCAGCTTTTGAGGTAGATGAGCTTTGTATTGAGTGTGTTAACAGCTGTGTGTGTCTCTGCTCTGCATAGATGTTAAAAGGTAGCACTTGTCACTAAATGTGAAATGTATGTCCTAGACTTGAATGTAGCTCACAGAAATAAAGCTATTCTTCTGGTTCAGTGCTGGAACAGATACATAGTAAATTACTCTCCTACTGCTTGCTGAGCTTGGGGATGTAAGTCAGAATTCAAGTAAGCCTAGGCAAATAAATCAGTGTGAACAAATGTCATCCTTTTAATTGCTTTAAAGTGCAGTGAGGTAGAAAGCATTAGGCTTGACTGTGGTTAGTCTAGGTTTTGGTTACCTACTTGCAAAATATTTTCTGTTTTTCAGTTGACTTCAGATACAGATTTTAATACTCTTCAAGCAGCACTAATCCTGGATGTGTGTTTTTTATCACTGTTGTTCAACCAGTTCTAGATATACAGCCTTGGGCAGTCTGTGGGAGTTAGCCCAGGCCTGTGCTTGATAGAAGAGTGCTTGTTCCCAGTTTCCTGCTTTGGAGGATTATATTCAGTATTATAGTGCAGGGAAGGTTGGTCGTTTTACAATGTACAACATTGCAGCCCAGTTTCCTTTGTAATCTGTTTGCTTGTGTTTTTTCTGTCTTCCTTTCTCTCTCCTACCTCCATTCCTTTCATTCCACATCACCTGCTGCTTGACAGCCACAACTGGGGAACCTGTTGCAGGTGAACCGGACCTTGGGCCGCAATGTCCCTCTTGCCTCCCAGCTCATCCTGATGCCCAATGGGGCTGTGGCTGCTGTGCAGCAGGAGGTACCACCCACTCAGTCTGCTGGGGTCCACGCAGACACAGACCAGGTCAGTGACCCAGAGCCCTCTCTTTCCCCTGCTTCTGCTGCACTACACTCTGGTCTTTGTCTCAAGCTGTCCCTGTATAGCCAGTTAGAATTATTTTATGCCCAGCCCATGTTCCTGTGCAGGCAGGAGATTTTTACACCATGTTTTCATGTTTGCTTTTTTGTCTCCAGAGATGAGATTAATTTCTGCTTAAAAATTTCTGAGATGAGCACAGGCTAGATCAATCCCACTTTCATGGTTTCTTGGTTGTGCTTTTGTGAAAAGGGCTTTTGAGTTCTGTGTACAGTTTTCAGTCACTCTGCAATTAAGGAGTCTTTGCCAGAGGTAGTATTCCTTTATCCAATTGTTCCATTGTTATAAAGATGCTAAAGACTTGTCGGAAGCAATTATTTGAAGAAAAGTCAGCTGTGATCAAATTTTGGAGATAACATTGCATTTGGGGTGAAAGTAAATACAGAGGATGGTGGCACCAAAATGCAGAGCAGTTGGTGGAATCAGAAGGGGTTTCTGATTTCACCAATGGAAATCATGTGGGCCATGAGTAGATCTGTGGGCTTGGAGGAGGCAGGTGGGCACAAAAATTGAGAAGGAATGACTGGTCTTTAAAGGGGTATCTCAGTGCTTTTAGAGCCATGCTGAACTGGGTCCTAGCAACGCCAGGATATAGCAGGCAGGTCTGAAGTCTGTCCCATGCCTTGGAGAAAGAAGGTGTCCCCAAATCCTGGTCACAGAGTGCCATGAGAGCTTTAATTTCCATCAGAGATTGGGCAGGAGATAGTTCAGGGCAACGTGCTTCCTGGGGAGGGCTGTGCCTGAGCTTTGCCCTGCAGCGTGAGCAGCTCCCTGAGGCACCAACTCAGCCTGCATCCCAGCAGTGCATGTTGCTTTTGTGTACTCCTGGTAAGCACCAGGCATAAAGCGAGTGGGTTCTGTTTGGTGTGTATGTCTCTAGGTGCAGAACTTGGCTGTGAGGAGCCAGCAGACCTCTGCCACCAACGCCCAGCTCCAAGGCTCTGCTCAGAAGACAGCCCTGCCAGGGAGCTCCCAGGCTTCGGGCTTACCCCAGGCCAGCAGCACGGGCCAGACCATGGCAGTGGCCCAGGCGTCCTCCAGCGGGGCGGGCCAGTCACTCAACCTGAGCCAGGGAGCGGCGGGCAGCAATGGTGTCTCTGGGGGTGTGGTGGCCAGCGGTGGGAGCCAGCCCTCAATGGGACTGAGCCAGAGCTCCTCAGCGGGTGCTGCTGGCAATTGCCAGAGGAAAGGCACGGGGGTGGTTCAGCCATTGCCCGTGGCAGCTGCCCAGGCTGTGACTGTGAGCCAGGGGAGCCAGACGGAGGCGGAGAATGCAGCTGCAAAGAAGGGTGACACGGACAGTGGTGGACAGCAAACAGTGGGCATGAACCTCACCAGGACTGCCACACCAGCCCCCAGCCAGACGCTGATCAGCTCAGGTAAGCACTCTGATTTTTTCTCTTCAAAACCATTGGACTTTCACAGGAAAATTACATTTGAAAGCCTGGTGGTAAACATTTTCCAGCGCACCTCCCGACTTCTGTCCTTTGAGAGACTTGTCTCAAGGGGTTATCCCTTTCTATTAGCACAAGAACTTGGTTTAGTCTCTCATGTCCTCTGCCAGTAAGCTGTCAGTCATTTTGGAGTTTATTGTCTCAAACCAGTGCAGTGGCTGCCTTATTTTTGTTGTTGTAGTTTCCAGCTGTGCTGTTGCTAACACCTGTGCTCTGTTTTTTCTCACTCTGTTTGTGTGTAGCAACATATACGCAGATCCAGCCACACTCGCTGATCCAGCAGCAGCAGCAGATCCATCTGCAGAAGCAGGTGGTGATCCAGCAGCAGATAGCCATTCATCACCAGCAGCAGTTCCAGCACCGCCAGTCCCAGCTCCTCCACACAGCCACCCATCTCCAGCTGGCTCAACAGCAGCAGCAGCAGCAAGCAGCATCTCTGACCCAGCAGCAGCAGCAAGCTCAGCCTCCGCAGCAGCAGGCTCCCCCCCCAAAACCAGCAGCCGGCACAGACCCTTGTGGTGCAACCTATGTTGCAATCCCAGCCACAGCATTTACAGCTCCAGCAGGACAGTCCGTGCCAGCCAGCTACCAAGTCTCCTGTTCCTATTCAGTCAAAATCCCTGGTCACCCCCATCAAACCCCCTCAGCTTGGGCCTGCCAAAATGTCAGCAACGCAGCAGCCTCCGCCACACATCCCAGTGCAGGTAGTGGGCACTCGGCAGCAGGGCTCAGGCCAAGCCCAAGCCCTGGGCTTGGCTCAGATTGCTGCAGCAGTGCCCACATCCCGGGGAATGCCAGCTGTAGTCCAGCCTGTTGCCCAAACCCATGCTGCTTCCCCATCTTCATCTTCAGCTCCAGCATCCTCACAGGAAGCTCCCCCTCTCACCACAGGGGTGAATTTGGCACAAGTTCAAGGCACGGCCCACATGGTGAAGAGCCCAGCTTCCTCTCCAGTTGTGGCTCAGATGCCAGCAGCATTCTACATGCAGTCTGTCCAGTTGCCAGTAAGTGATACCATTGAGAAGGAGAATAGCATATGGATTCTCTTTGTTCTTTCCTAGGACACCAGTCGCAGTCCAGGCCCAGGTCAGTGGGATGGGATGGGTGAGGGGTTTGGGGAGAGGGATGTGGAGACTTTTTTACCCTCAAAACCACTAATTCCAATCCAACCCCTGGGGTTACTGACTACAAGCATTTCTCTTTCCACATTATCATTCAAAGGCTTGCATGAAGTTAAAAGCTGAGACTCAGAGTCTGCCCCAAATGGGGTAGGTGTCCACATCACCTACTGAGTATCACATTTAACAATGGAGTGGGGTTGACCTTGGCTGGCTGCTGGGTGACCACCAAGCTGCTGCTCTATCACAAGACAGGAGAAGGAATACAGTGAAAAGCTTGTGAGTTGAGATAAGGATGTGGAGATCACTTGCCAGTTACTATCATGGGCAAAACAAACTGAGTTATAGAAATTATTTAACTTACTGCGAATTTAGGGTGGGATAATTGGAAATGAGAACAAATGCAAAAAACACCTTCCCCCTTCTTCACAGACTCAGCTTCACTCCTGACTCTTCTACTTCCCACCCCCCCCGAAAGGTTCAGGAGAGCAGGAAATGGGATTTGTGGTCAGCTCCTAAGGTTTTTCTCTCCCTTATGCTTTTCCCTTGCTTTAGCATGGGGGAATCCCTCCCATGGGATCAGTCCTTCACATAGGATAAAGTCCTTCTCCAATGTGGGTCATTCCCGCAGCCTGCAGTTTTTGATGCACTGCTCCAGTGTGGACACTTCTGGGTTACAGATCACTTGGTGCATGGTCCCAAACTCTGACTCTAGCCCTCAGAGAACAGGCTATGCAGAGGAAAACTCAAATTCTGTACGTCTTGTCCATGCTATTGTGAGTTGTCCATCTAGGGCCTACCTAAATCCCTGGGACAACAGCACTTTGCCAGCTCAGATCATGGAATCATAAATAATTGGAGTTAAAAAGAACCCTAAAGATCACATAATTCCAACACTGCTGCCATGGGCAGGGACACTGTGGAGAAACCCCACAGCTTTATGCAGTCAATCAGCCACACTAAAGCTGCCACAATATGAGGCCAACAGTGTGTTGCTCCTGTGGCGTACATGGAGCTTTTTCAGAGAGGGACTGGGTACCCAAGCTCTTTGAAAATTTTGGGAATTTCCACTTCAAATTTCGCGCCAGGTAGTTGGAAGGGCAGAGAAATCTATGGATAAGGGTGAAGATCTTCAAGAAGTCCTTAACTGGTGGAGATTGTAGCATTTTCCTGGATACATTACAGGTATAAGCATTCTTAACAAAGAACTCATTAATATACAGACAATATGTATGGGATCATACACTCCCTGTCGCCCTTGAGCCACAAGAAGTAGAAATTCTGGGGTCCATAAGGGCGCTAGCATGGTTCTTTTTTTAATTACACACAAACTTGGTGCTGGGAGAACCCAAGTTGTCTCAGTACTCAAAGATATGTCACCTGCAAATCCAGTATTTCAGAATGTTTCAGCTTGATGCAATTGGACAATTTCAAATCATAAAGGTGTCACATACTACCAGGCTGCTTCAGACATCTCTCCATGCAAACTCACGAAGTGTTCCTAATTTGTGGAGGCTGTGTGGTCTGCATTGCCCTCAGTGTTTGCAGTTATCCAAGAATTATGAATGAGGATTTCAAAATTAATGGCAGACGTTGACTCAGACTGGTTCAATACTTTGGTAATTGACAAATGGCTAAAAGGGTTAAAGGCCTTCTGAAAATGGCATGTTTAATTGTAACTGTCAGCCTTCTCATTTTACTCCTTGTGCCATGTTTGTTGTCCTTTCTGCAAAGGGCCCTGCAGAGAACTGTAAGTGCTGCCTTGGTAGTTAAAAACAAAATGGGTGAATTGAATAAGCTGACAGTTAGGCTTCACAGAGTTTAGTCTGAATTTGGTTAGCTTCTATTTGTGAGAAAAGCCCATGAGAAGAAAAATAATCAGGTTTTACCTGTGAGGATGTAATATCAACAAAAGTAAGGAATTTAAACAAAAAAGGAAAACACATGTCTGCACCTGGTATTTTTCTGAATGCTTAAATGCTTATGCTATAGGTAACCAATAGTAGTATATTGTAGTTAAATAATAGCCAATGAGTCTGTTGTAGTAATTTAGCATCCAATGAATATGTAACACAAATTATAATATACGAAAGTTTATAAAAGAGGTTGCTTTCTTGAATAAACAGCTTTTTTTGCCCTTTTGTCCAAGGCACTGTCCATGCGTGTCGTGTCTGCCCCAACAGCAACAGGACCCCTTTCAGTAGACTAGGTTGCTCCATCCAACCTTGCCTTGAACACCTCCTTAGCCAGCTGCTGAGACTCTTTCTAAACTCAGCCTGCTTCTTCAGGAAGGTGTCACAGGATTTGTCTGATTTTTGGGGCAGGGGGCACAATTCTGTTCCTGGGGAACATGTGTGCCCTACTCTCTGGGTTCTCCATTGAAACTGATCTGATTTATCCAGCTACCTGTTTGGAAACTGCTGGATGAATGCCATTCCCTTTCTTCCTGCAGTAATCCTCTGAGTTCACACAGTGTCTTGGTATTACACCAGTGTATCAACATGACTTGGGACACCAGATCCTAGTCTGGTGGCATGGTAGTAAGTCTTCTCAAGCTTTGTTCCTTGCTAGGCAAATGCTCCCAAGTAGAGGTATGTACTGAGGGAGCTAGAGGCATCTCCAGAAGAACCAGGCTGGAAGCCAAGTATGATGGAGCAGGATGCATCTTTTTATTGTTTTTAATCTGGCTTATTTGCTTTGGAGCTTTTCTGTCTGCTTACTTGTTCCTCTTTATTCATGCAGGGCAAATCTCAGACCTTGGCAGTAAAGCGCAAGGCAGAGTCAGAGGAGGAGAAGGAGGAGTCACCCAGTGTCACCGCACTCCTGCCTGCCAAGTCCTCTCCTGTAACAGACAGCCCCAAAAACATGGAGGAGAAGAGTGGCCTTGGAGGTGAGGTACAAAGGAAAGTTCTGCTTGTGTGGGCTAATGACCTGATCTTGAATTTCATTTGAAGTAGGTGGAGCAAAGGTAGCTGACTCCTGTGCCGTTAACTTTCCAGATAATTCTGATACTGCTGCCATTGCAACCTCAAATGCCACCTCAAGTGAAGGAGCCTCAGCCACCCCCACCTCTGCTTCCACCCCAAACCTGGCAATGGTGTCACGCCAGATGGGAGACTCCAAACCTCCTCAAGCCATCGTCAAGCCCCAGATCCTCACACACATCATTGAAGGCTTTGTCATCCAGGAGGGAGCAGAGCCCTTTCCAGTAGGGATTTTTTCATTGTGGGGGAAGGAGATATAGCACTTTGTTAGGAGGGTGATGGGCTTCCATCTTTGCATAGAAGTATCTTTCCCTATATTCCAATTCAGCATTTTTAGCCTGAGACACAGACAGTGAAGAGGAAGGGAAAGGAGGGAGGTGTCATGAATGAAGCAAGGCTTTAAAAGGTATCATTAAAGAGAAGGGGTTTTAAGAAGTAAAACAAGTGTTGCAGCAAGTGCTTACTCCAGTAGTCACCAAAACAATAATTAATGCAGGAACTGTAAGGTGGCTCTCCTCTCTGTGAGGGAAAGATGCATTTTGAACAGGCAGCAAGTGAAGTTGAAGTAAATAAAGGGAAATAGAGTTACATGGAATTGGGTGTTATTCAAGGCAGATAGTGCTTGGGGATCCTTAAATGAACCACTAAGCCTGTGAGTCAGGAAGCAGAAATTACTTTTTTCAGCACCTCTCCTTCCCTATTGGGCAGAGAGATTCTTCTGAGCTGAATTTTGAGCTGCATATACCTTGGCAGAGAGTGGTGGACACGGGGAATCCTTTACTGGTTACTTCAACTCACTCTCTCCCTCTCCAGGTGGGTTGTTCTCAGCTGCTGAAAGAATCTGAGAAACCACTGCAGGGAGAGGCTCCTTCTGGCCAGAATGAAAACCTGTCCAGCAATTCTCTGGGAGAGGACAGTGCTTCCATGGGTGAGTTTCAGGACCAGAAGGACTAGCTAGCATTACTGCAAGTTTCTGCTCTGTATTACTAACTTACACATTATGGACTTGTATCTCTTCCTGCTAACTCCTTAGAGACTCGAGCTATGGAACTAGATTGCTTTTTTTGAGTGCCAGAAGACTTGACAATGTTTTTTTTGTTATTGTAAATATGATCTAACACATCCTGTGTAGGTGGTAAGCAGGAGATTCTGACTGTACCTGTCTTTAATGACTGAAGGCTGTGTGGACAGAGCAGAGAATGCAGTGATGGAGATTTCCCCCACACAGCCTTGTAGGATGTGAAGAATATGCTGTTTTTTGCTTGTTCCATGAAGTGGTACTGACTGGAGAAAAAAAACTGCTCTGTTCAATATCCTGGGGTCCTGATTAGCGGAGCTTGTTCTTCTCTTTTCCCAGTTTCTTCCCCATGCCAACTACTTACTAGATTCAGTAGAAAATAGTGCTTGGAATCTGTCTGCTCAGAAGAAAAGCAGTGGAGTGGGGGATCACTGGGTGCATGATCTGCTTCAGATCACCAACTGGTGTGTGTCTCTGTATCTCACTAGAGCTTGACAAGAAGGCAAACTTGTTGAAGTGCGAATATTGTGGAAAGTATGCCCCAGCAAGCCAGTTCCGTGGCTCCAAGAGGTTTTGTTCCATGACCTGTGCTAAAAGGTAATAACAGCAAGATGTAATATTCCTCATCTCTGACTGCACATTGCTGGAACTGGGCATGTGGCCCCTCTCCAAGTAGTGTACCACACTTCAGTGCATCTGATCTTTCCTCTGTGGCATGTAGAGGCCACAGAGATCCTTTAGCTCTCTAAATGATTTGTAAACGCTTCTAGGTATGGAGGGGGGGGGTGTGAGTATAAAGAGGATTTTTGGCTTGCTCAGAAAATGAAATGGGAAGGGGGAAATTCTGGGTCTGTAAAGAACTTCTCGTCAGAGAAATGTACATTTGACTGACTAAATAAATGCATACTGGGAGCTGTCTGATGCATTGGAACTAGACAAAGACACAAGGGAGCACTGGGGAAAAACTGGGGAGAAGTTAGACTCATCATTGCTGCCTCCTGTTGATAGCAGGGTGCTTGTTACGGGTCTTTTTTCCCTTAGGGGAATGACTTAATTGACCCTTCAGATGTTAGATCAAGACTCTGGTGTCCAAATATTGCTTGTGTTAGAAGTCTGGACTGGTGCCTTCCAAGGGGACTCTTAAAAGGAGGAGGAACAGAACTTGATGGTAAAGAGGAGTCTTATCCCCGTCTAGAGCAAGGAGAAGTAGTAGATTTAGATAGTTGCTGCTTTCTAACTGCTGCTCTGCTTCTGCTTACTTGAGGTACAATGTCAGCTGCAGCCATCAGTTTCGGCTGCAGAGAAAGAAGATGAAGGAATTGCAGGAAGCCAACTACGCCCGTGTGCGCCGACGGGGACCACGGCGCAGCAGCTCCGAAATCACTCGAACGAAGATCCAGGGCAAGCGCCACAGGGTAAGGACACAGACCTGTCAAGGCAGCTCTGTGTACAATTTGTCCCTGCTGCCTGCACCACTTTGTCACAGTGGCTGGGATGAGTGCACGCTGACACACTTGTTACACAAGGCATGGGGAGCTGTTCTAATCACTCGGGGATTGCAGGAAGTGTATTCATGTTTGTACTTGTTCTGTGCATTCTGTGTTTGCTCCCGTGTGCATCTTGAAGGTCTCAGTGAGTGAGATCAACTGACAGCCTTGGCAGAAAGCAATCTACTTTTCCCTTTTGATTAGCAGTCTTCCATATGCGTGACTTGAATTGGGTTATGGAAGAATGGAATGGGTTTCAGTTCTGATGTGAGGAAGAGAAGGAGCTCTTGTGTCAGCTGTCCCTGGACCAACAGCCCGACAGTTGTTCCGGACTGTTAGGACATCTGCTGCTGCTGCCAATGTCTTGATTTGCAGCTTGTAATTGTGAATTTCTTACAAAACCCCTTTTGTTTTCTTTCCTCTGGGCTTGTAGGGCCAGGAAGACTCAAGTCGAGGCTCTGATAACTCCAGCTATGATGAAGCTTTGTCCCCTACATCTCCAGGACCCCTGTCAGTAAGGGCCAGTCATGGAGAGAGGGACCTGGCAAACTCTAATATGGCCCCACCTACCCCAGATCTACATGGCATCAACCCAGTCTTCCTGTCCAGCAATCCTAGTCGTTGGAGTGTGGAGGAAGTGTATGAGTTCATTGCATCATTGCAAGGTAAACTTAAGATCCTATCCTGTGATCCAGTAGCATGAGGAGATTGGGCTCTCTGAAAAGAAAATGGTGTTAGCGGTGGCTTCTGCTTTTGAACATGTTTCTGAATTGGAGTAGGTCATAGAGATGGTTCTCAAGATTTATTTCTCAAGTAGCTGGTGTACTCAAGGAGACTGTGGACTAGAATGGGGAAAGGGGTTGGTAAGGTTCCTAGCTTGCTTTTCTGTACCTGCCAGAGGTGCAAAGAGTAGGAATGAGGTAGTGCCCAATCCACATGAGTTTCTGACTGCTTTTTTTGTTTGCTTCACAGGGTGCCAGGAGATTGCTGAGGAATTTCGGTCACAGGAAATTGATGGTCAGGCGCTGTTGCTTCTGAAGGAGGAACATCTCATGAGTGCCATGAACATCAAGCTGGGACCAGCTCTCAAGATCTGTGCCAAGATCAATGTCCTCAAGGAGACCTAAGAACTCTGAAGCCAGAGGCCTCTCTTTTGCTCTGACTCCAGGGCAGCTGTCAGTTTTGGAGCATCCTGCTGGGGCAGGGAAGAAAGGGACAGTCCCCTGTGGTTTTGCATTCAAGAAGAAGGAGAAGGAGTTTAACTGATTTAAACTGCCGTGCACAAGCCCATCTCTTGGTCTCTTAATGGTGCTACAAGGTTGAGGAAAACTGCCACCTGGGGCCTTTATACAAGTTTAATTCTTCCTGATTTTGAATATGCCTCCCTTAACACATAAAGATGTTAAGGGGATCTCTGTCTTAAAAGATTTCTGAAAGGGAACTGCCCTCAACCCTTTTTGCCACAGCAGGTCTGCTAGATCTTAGCTTTGAATATCATTGCCAGAGTTCAAGGCATAGTAAGAGCTGGCCCCACATGGACATTGGGAGCACCTGTGCTTGGGGCTTTTATGAAGGGGAACTAGTGAATTGCAAGTGACAGAGGTGACAAACAAAATTTGAGCAAAAGGGGCTGCTGCTTTTCCACTTTTAAAAATACCTAGGCTGCTCATGAACTGGGTTTAATAGCCATTCCAGCATGCATACCAAACTTGAAGGCCTGTGGCAATAGGAGCTGTCTTGTCTTCACTCTGCATGTCTACAGGAGACAGCAAAGCTAAAGTGGCAGCTATTCACTCCAGGTGCTCCTCTCACAACCAGTCAGAGGATTTTTCCTGAGTACTTAGGACAAAGTGATGGGAAACTCAAAGGGGAGGGGGATTGTTTTACATTAGGGAACCTTGCAGCACTAGGTTTGTCTTCCCATTGTGCTAGAGCATAATTTACAGATCCAAAGCAGTCTCCAGAAGCACCAAGGCTCTTTGTGAAATGGGCTGGGGTTTTGTTTTGTGTATTTTCCTACCAGTTTGTATTTTTTCTTTTTGTGTCTTCATTATCCTCAGGAGAGCTTATGGGACGAAATTTTGGCTGGCAGGATTGTACTGCCTGCCTCAGGCCTTTTTTTTTTTTTTTTTTGTATTGTAAAACAAGTATTTCTAAGTTACAAGAAACCAAACACACACCCTACAACAACGGAATGCTAATTTTTTAATGCAACTTCGGATTTCTAAAGGGTAGAATTGATGTACTAGGATGAATTTCTCCTAATCAGCCCCTCCAGTTCTGGTTAGGGGTTCTTTGGTTGTTTTTTTTGTTTTTTTTTTAAGGACCAAATGTGGTATTCTGTAGTTTTGTAGCCAAATTGCCAAAGGTGACAACCTGGGCAGAGTTATTCTCTTCCACAAGCACCTCTGCTTCGAACAAAAAGGGAAAATACATGAAGGAGTTACACAAGCTGTGAAGAGGTAAGTGCCCTCTAGAGCCAAATACCTGAAAGCAAGATGGTGTTATAACCCATGTATCTCAGCTTTTCTGTTTTCAGAAGTTTCACATGAATTTTTGAGTGAAACATAAGACTGTTCTGTGTGTTAAGCACCTACTGTTGCAGGAAAGCTGTAGTGGCATGGGAGAAAGCCTAATAGCATAGGTAGGAAAACATTAGAGATCTTTGAAATGGGCTCTTTATTGACCCACGTTAGAAAAAAGAGGAAGGAAAGTACTTAGTAGATGGATAAAATGTGGCAGCAGCTTCCTAGTCTTAACTGTGCTGTTGAATCTCACTCTTGTGACACCCTTGTACATGAGAAGACTTTGGGAATTCAAATAGGCCCAAAGGAAGCTGCCCATGCTTGCATCCTGGTACCACAGTTTGGTCTGATGTAATCTAGGGGCAGGGAAGGGGGAGGTTAGAATCAGCTATGAGCAGAAGAAGGCTGTCCTTAAATCACGTTATCCTTAGCAGGCTGGGTGTGATAAAACTCCTGTTTAGTTTGACCCTTGGCAGGGAGCCTGCCACTGTTACCAGCTACTCCTGAGGACTGGGTTTCATTTCAGTCAAATGGGAAGGCTTTACTTCTTCATTTCATGTTCAGTGTTCTTAATAAAAAAATGCTTGATCAGGCTTTGCAGGTCTGGGTGCTTTATAACCCCCACCCTGAACCCGAACGTTAACTGAGCGTTCAGAAAGTACAAACTTCACCACAGAGCTACTTTTGACTGTCATTGCTTCAGAAAAATACAGAGCATAATCCACCCATCCATAACTGCCTCTAAAGTTTCAGTTTTGAAAGATGAGGGTAGCCTTCCCTTCTGTGCCCTAGAGGACCTGGAGTGAAATAAGGTGGCAGCAAAAACCATGAATGAACAAGAACAGGCTCATTACTGGGCAAGAGTTCAAGCACAAGACACCGCACACAAAGGACCCTTTACTTTTGGGTAGGAAAGATGATCTGGCACCAAAGCAAGCTCTTGCTACATCAGCACAACACTGCACCAGGTTTTTTGGTCACTTTATTTTTGAAAGTTGTTTTGTACAAAAAAAATTACCTTAGACACCACCATGAAAACAGACTTATTGACTTCCTATTTTTCCCATGTTATGAGAAAGATTGAGACTGTAACAAAAGTCAAAGCAGGAATTGCTCGCCCACTCCAAACCCAGAAAGAAAGCAGGGCCACCCCTTTTTTCTCAATGTCTTAAAAATACACGAACCTTGTCTGTATTCTGCCGTTAACACAGTAGTGGCTTCCTTATTCACAGTCTCTGCCCCCCAGACTGAGGGCAGTTCTCTGCCAGTCCACAGTAGGGTAGAATGGGATTGCTCAGAGTCTAACCTCTCAAATAAAAAGCAATTTAGAATCAAGGTGCCAAGTTCCTGAAGGTTCCCATTAAGTCTACAACTCAACTGTACCTGCTTTTCACCAGGACCCAAAGAGAAGGTCTTTCTCACTCCCAGCCAGTGGCAGTGTGTTAAGTACCATCTGCACAGGGCAAGTGTCTTAAGACTGGCCTGCACCATGCTTAAGGGGACAGTGATTTATGGAAGTTGACCCTGTAAGAGTCCCTTATGCAGTTCTCAATGTGTTAGCATTCTTACCCCAGGCTTCTGTGGTTCCTTTGATACAAAAATAAATTCTGATGGCTTCGTAGGAAAGCCCTCTGCAAACAAGGAACTTCTGGGGAGCATGAAATCACAATGCTGACAGTGACTGAGGTGTGTGGGCAGT
Organism: Petroica traversi; assembly: GCA_025920805.1. Classification (NCBI taxonomy): domain Eukaryota; kingdom Metazoa; phylum Chordata; class Aves; order Passeriformes; family Petroicidae; genus Petroica; species Petroica traversi. The sequence continues at coordinate 10,949,491 of JAHLSL010000080.1, read as the reverse complement.
CACCTCAGGAAGCTTGTATCAGAGCTCAAGTGGCAGCTACCTGTCTCATTTTGTCTTGATGTCACTTTCAGTTTCAGCAAATGTTCCTTTTCCTTAGCAGCACGTAGTTTCCTTTTGCTTCTCACTGATTGAGAAGACTGAGTCAGTATTTTGACTGAAGTCATGAGACTCCATTTAACTCCTATGGTTTTTTAGCATTGCCCCTCCCCAGCCCGAGAGGATGGCATGCATCCCTTTACAGCTGTTGAAGGAAACTGTCGAGAAGTACACACCACTCTGCCATTAAAGAACAAAAGACTGCAGAGGTGCTAATGCCTCTTCACCCCCAGAGTCTGGCATAGAGCACTCTGTGCCAGTTAGGCTGGCAGAAATAGTATAACAGTGCAGAAGCAAGAAAAGCTGAAAATGCATTCCAAGAAAATAATTCCAGTGTCTTACAGATCCTGTAAACCCTAGGGAAAAAATAAAAAGACACAAAAGATCCCTTTTAAAGTGTCAGCTGTTTTAACCCATAGCCTTTTTCCCATTCTGCACCCATCCATGCCCCTTTTTTCCTCTTAGTGATTCATCTCCCATTCCTGCTCAGTGCTGAACATTCATATTGCTGTTTTCTGCTCAACTGTCAACACTTCTCCCCTCAGCTCTGCTGCATTTTTAAAACCTAAGCCAGCATTATATTTATAAGACATGCCATTAGGAACCAGTGCTGTTCACATCCAGAGGCATCCATGGGACTTGACACACCGGAGACAGCAGAAGCAAACAGTGTAAAGAAAATCAGAAGTGAGAGAAGGAGAACTGGCTGGGAGGCACCCGGCTAAAGAAGCACTGGGGAGGTGGGGAGAAAAGCTCTTGGTGTGGATAAGCCTATCACATGGGCAGCAAGTGGTCATCCCGTTCTTCTGACTCCTCTCCCAGCTGGTCATCCCCCACGCCGCGGTAGGCGGCTGGCGTGTTCCGAGGCTTGGATCGGCACACAAAGTCGCAGCCGTCCTACGAGCACAGGACACGTCAGACTGTTTGCAACTTACTCAGCATCCAAAGCAAAGCAGCTCCTGTGATTTCTCCTTTGCTAAGGGATTGTGCGTATCCCTGTGCTGCCTGAAACATCTCCCCAAAACCTGACATAAGACCTTCCTGCTCAGTCTTGAAAGCTCTGGGAATACTAATTAACAGTGTGCAGCAACATCAGGCCAAGGCAAGTATGAAGGATAAACAGCACTGCCTGCAATGACCAAGGAAGGATGAGTCAGAAGTAAGCACTTCACAGTCCCCAGGTGAACATTTCTACCTGTAAAGTATTAACTCCTGAGACTACATATTCTGGTTTGTTATGCAGCAGTTGCAGGACAGAGGCAGGGAACTGGTCTCAGCAAGGATTAAAAAATGAAACAGATATCCTCTTCTGCCTCAAGGTACTCCACCCTGGTGGTAGGTGTACTCAAAACACAGGGTCAGTGTCATTTTCTCCTAACATGGGCCAGGCTGAGAATATATAGAAATTTTCACTCACCGCCACCAAATTGCCCAGATCTTGCCAGAAGGCAAAGTGAGGAATCTGCTCCATGCCCTTTGCTCCCACAACAAGGCGCTGGTAGAGGAACCCACCAATGATGTACACTGCAATCAGTGACACTAACCTAGAAGGCAGAATTAAAAAAAAAAAAAAAAGAAAATCAAAGCTGAGGAGATCCTATAGACAATCTTTTGCAAGCCGCTACCTGCCTCATATTAGCATCAGAACAAGTAGCTGAGCACCACTCAAGAACGGAGCTATAAACAGAAATCAGACCATAAAAGGTCCCCAAGTCATCAATCTGCTCATATAAATCTTTTAGCAGCATTATGTGAAATAGGGTCTCTAAGCACAAACACAGAAAATGAGTCAAGACTCATGGTCTGAGTTCCCAGCTCTGGCAAAAAGCCATCATACCATTTTAGGAAGTCAAATCTCCCACGTTTCAGTGCACTTTTCTGTAAGCTATGAAGGAAAATGTTTACTGGAAACAGACCAGCCATGCATCATGCCTTGAGCAAGAGCTTTTGTCCAAAAAGCTCAGAAGCATAGTAACATGTAAAGGAGGCTGTGGGAGAGTACACTGCAGTAATTTAGTCTTACTATAGCATTTGCTATGTTTCTAAATAGCACTGGAGATTATGAATCAGGCACAAACAGTTCTTCCAATGACTCACGTGATCAGCAGAATGGAGCCAACGCTGAGGTGGGAATTCTCAGCTGGACAAGCCACGCTGCTGTCCATTTCAAAGAGGTAGAAACACTCCTGCTCCTTTTCCCGCTCTTCAGAAATAATGCTGAATGAACTCTGCAATTTTGGAAAAGTGAAGTCATGTGAAAACATGCCCACACACACTGAACTTCACCAGGAGACAATTTTAACGGTGTTGGTGCAGCTGGGCACCAGACACTGAAGGACAGCTTGATGTCCCCTCAAAGCCCCTCTGCTCACAACCAACCACTGGTCTGACAGCCTCCTGATGCTCTCTGACCCCAGGTGTCACTCACCGCTGTAACTCCCCGCTTGCAAGAAATCATTATCACAGCTCGCCTCTTCTCACCACTGCAGGGCCTGCCATATGAGTCACCTCCTTTATAAATCAGCATGATCCAGTCACCTGCCAGGAGAGAAACAATACAGGCTACACATCCAGACCGGGAGGCAAAAGGCAGCTACTGAGTAAGCAAAGCACTGAGTGGAATCATACTTCCATTGAAGACCTGGGTTTCATTGATTCTTCCTATCACCGTGGTCTTTCCATTCTCTCTGTTTGTTTGCACCAGGCCACCAAAGTCGTGCGAGGTGCTGTTGACCTCCCTGCACACCCTGAAATTGTAGATGTAGTTTTCCGTTTGCCTTTCTCCACAGTCACGTTAAACCTGCAGCAAGGAGAGGACAGAAGAGAGAGCCCGATGGATTATAAAGAACACTCAGAGCAGTGGGCACTTCAGATCTGGAAGCCCGTCAGAGACCATCCTAACAGGGGGAGCCAGTTCTGCACCCAGGCCCAAATCCTCCCTTCCCCTTGGCCCACTGTGCAGCCCTGAGGCCCACAGGGTGTTGTGCTGTACCTCAGGTGGCTCAGGGGCTCCAGTTTCTTCAGCAGGGCTCTCTCCATCTGTGACTCACTGCTCTCATCACCAATCACATCACAACTCCTCTCTTCCGACTGCTCGGCCCCTGCTACAGCCAGGGCTATAAAGACCAGCAGCAAGGCAGAGGTATGGCAAGGTGGTGACATCCTGGACACATGCCACAGAGAACACAGGAGATTAACATCACGGAGGATTAGTTTCAGCCCCCTGCAAACTAATTTCAGGGTCATGGAGTCAATGATTAGCCACTTCCTCAGTCCTGACTGCAAAAAGGAGAAGCTGAAATCTAGAAACAACTCACAGCTCACAAGAGACACTAAATCTGAATCTCTTGTGCAGCCAAAGAGAACTCACTGGGCTGATCTGGGGCTGCAAATTTTGAATTTTCTGCATTTGCCTTGGGACCACAAAAAGTTTTGCTGCTGAGCTCATTAATTAGCTGCCATAGCAGAGACCAGCAGGCTGAACCTGGAGTAAATTTCAGGCATAATCCACTGTTTGTTATGGCTTTGCACTGAGAAGCCAGTCAGCAGAAAATTATTTATGAGGCCTCTAATCAATCACCTTCGCAGCTCTCGTGTAAAGAGCTCTCAGGGAAGAGCCACTGTGATTAGTCAAGCACTGTTTATTCAAGTGCCTTAATCTTTACAATGATCTTTCCAGTACTCCTTTAACCGAAAATCTGGCAGACATTAATTAGGCTAAACTGCAACTTCACAAAACATTTTCTTTCTTCCTTTACTTCCCCTTCCTAGTTTACACTAGGGAAGGAGGAAAGAGAAGCATCCTATGTAAGATACAACCAACGAGGCAGTAATGAAGATGATAATAATAATAACAATATTATTATTAATAACAATAGTAATAATAACAATAACCTGTAAGATTTGGCTTTCAGGTTTAGGCTAAAATCACACACGAAACATTCAACGATGGCACCAGCCAAACAGGGAAGTGCAACAGATTCCCTCTGCCTCTTGCACCGCAGATTTTGGTAAAGCCCCAGTCGCTGGTGGAAGATAGATCCTCCATTAAGTAAGAACCTGTCTGCAGGCGGACACGGAGCCCGTTTGACCGAACCTAATGATTTCCCCACCGCGACAGCTCACAGCTGCGGGGCGGAGGCTCTGCTCGCCACGTGCCCCAAAACAAGGTTAGAACGCAGAAATCACAGAAGGGGTACACGAGTCACCCGGCCCAACCTCCCTGCACAAGCAGGGTCATCCTAGAGCACACGGGACAAGACTGTGCCCAGACGGTTCTGGAACGTCTCCAGGGAGGGAGACTCCACAGCCTCCCCGGGCAACGCGTTCCAGTGCGCGGTCACTGAAATGAGGAAGCCCGTGACACGAGGGCTTGTGACCGCTCTCTGCCCAGGCCAGAGGCAGGGCCTACCCGCAGCCCCAGGCACAGCTTCTCCCGGGAACTCGCTGCGCGGCGCCGGCAGCGGCCCGGCCGGG
>JAHLSL010000080.1:10904905-10944519 GCA_025920805.1 Petroica traversi | reverse complement strand
GGCAGCGAATGATGCGCGGCGGCGGAAAGGCGGGCTGGGCCGGGGCGCCGCGGGACACGCCCACTTCCTCTCCGACAGCCAATGAGCGGGGAACTTGGGCGCTGATGCCCCGCCCCCTCTCGCCTTCCTGCCAATCAGCGACGAGGGCGGGCGGAGAGGAGGAGCCCTCACGGCGCGGAGCGGCCGCGGTGCCAGAGGAAGTTGTGCCTCCCATGGCGGCGGGAGGCAGGGGGAGACGCTGGGGAACTGCCCCGCGGGATGGGGATCGCCGCGCTTCCCGCTGGAAGTCAACTCACCCAAGTGCTCTGCGGCTGTCCCTCGCTGAACTCGCGCCCTTCTCTCTGCTGTGCCCCGCACAGGCTCGGAGCAGCCGCAGGCAGGAGGCCGTGCCGGCGGGAATAAAAGGCTTCTCGGCATCGCCCTGCCCCTCGCTCCCGCTGCCGGAGGTGGGAGCAGCCCCTCTGTCGCTGGGCTTTGCCCTCCCCATCAGATGCCTTCTGAGTGACTTGTGTTGAACCGGCAAGGATAGTGGACCGCTTCTCAAAACTGCTTTGTGGCCTTGATCCTTCTGATTTTGTCCCCACTTTGCTTCGCTTTGGTGGATTCTCTCCATGTTTTGTTATGCTTTGGAATAAAGGTGTCTCCCCCAGCTCCTGCAGGTTTTGCCACTGTAGAGGAGTTCCAGGTCCAGCACAGAAGGTTGGTGGGCTTGAGCATCTTGGATGTCATTAAGAAAGCTATAAATGATGTGGGAGTGGCCTGTTCAAAGGACATTTCTCTCCCAGCGAGTCCACTTTCCAGGGGTCTGTTACTGGAAAGGACAGATGTTCTTTGCCAGAGTTCTGAGGCTTTTACATTCTCTAGTTGAGAAAGAAATGCTGCATTTAGTGAGCTGACCAATGTGCTGGAGAAGGCACTTATCTGAGAGAAATTTGGGAGGTTTCCCCTAGGTACGCTGCTTCAGTAGTGAAGAATTGGGGGGGGAAGTGCTCCAGGAAAACTGATTGGTTTAGTCCTGCTGTGATTCTATACTGACAGTATGACACAGGTGCTGAAGTCAGATTTGTTTATTCACACTTAGATAATAACTGAGAGCTGCCTCACACCTTCTACAGTGTGATCCTTCCCTCTCTGCTTCCTGTCCAAAGAACTCAACTTATTGCTGGTATTAGGAAAAAAAGTGTTAATCCACATCAAAACGGAGCTCTTAATTCTTTCCCACCAGTTTTCACTTCTCTGGTTCTTCACAAACAGTGGTGTCTTTGTGGTCACTCTGGGCTATCAGGCAGCCTGACCACTTAAAAAGGCAAAATTGGCAGGAGCTGGGAGACACACCTTTATTCCTAAGTATGACAGAACATGGACATACTGGAGAGAATTACCAAAGAGACACAAAGTAGGGACAAAGTCAGATCTGGATACTTGAGATGTGTCTGAATCCTGTTAGTTACTTTTCAGCTATACAGGTTATATTCCCAGCTAAACTCTCCCTTATAAGTATAACAAACTCTCTATCTCAGAGCTTGAGAGCTCTCTTTAGACTTCTCTATTATTAATTCAAAGCATTTAGGAGAGTCTTGCTTCCTCTTGTCTGTCCTCTGCCTTCCCCTTCCTTTCAAGCACACACTCCCTATCTTGCTGTCCACAGGCCCTACCTAGGATTGGAAGGAATCTTGTGGGTGCAATATGCCCCCCATATAGGCAAGTGGAGAAATTTGGAGAAATATCCAATCCCTTCCCTGACATGTGCTTTGTAACATATTTGCCACTCCGTGTCAGTCCCATGCAGTAATTTCTCAAATTTAGAACAAGTCACCAGAAGGGGGAACAATCCTCCCTGTTGGAGGAGCAGTAATCCCAACTGCTTTGTTGAGCATGCCCAAACAATTACTGGAAATGACCTGTCCTGTGCTCTGCTGTGCTGGAGAAAAGCAGCCTGAGCCTGGCCCATAACCCTGCTCTGAACGTGAAATGGAAGGATCAGAATGTGAATTAAAACGAAAACCAGCCAACCATGCAGCTAAGAGATTTCTCAGGGTGCTGGAATCATCAGTACTCCCCACCATAGAGTCACAGAGTCTTTTAGGTTGGAAATGACCCTTAAGATCATTGAGCTCGAACACTAAACTGACAGAGCCAAGCCCAGCACTAAACCCTGTCCCTAAGCTGCACATCTGCATCTTTTAAAAATACTCTCAGGGATGGTGACTCAACCACTTCCCTATGCAGCCTGTTCCAGTTCTTGATAAACTTTTGGTGAAATTGTTGCCTGTATCCAATCTAAACCTTCCCTGGCCCAACTTGAACCCATCTCATCAATGGTCAATACTTCAAAAGTAAAGTATTCTTTCCTGTTGTTGCTGACCACAGAATCACTAAATGATTGAGTTGGGAAGGGACCTTTCAAGGTCATCTGGCCCAACCCCCTGCTCAAGCCACCTACAACCTGGTCCACCTACAGCCCAGGACCATGTCCAGGCAACTGAGGGAGACCCCACAACCTCTCTGGCCAACCTCTGTCAGTGTTCAGAGTAAGAAAGTGTTTCTTGATGTTCAGAGGCAACAACTTCTGTCTTTCAGTTTGTGCCCATGGCCTCTTGTCCTGTCACTGGGCACCACTGAAGAGTTTGATTCTTCTTGAACCCTCCCTTTGCGTATTTATATATAGTAATTAGATCCTAACCAAGAAGTCTTTTCTCCAGGCCAAACAGTCCCAGATCTCCCAGTCTTTCCTCCCAGAACCGAAGGTCTGGTCCCTTTATCCTCGTTGTGCCCCTTGGATAGATTCTCATCAGTATGTCCCTGTCTCCCTTGTACTGATGCTGTGGAGATGTTGACTTGGAGGGACCTGAGGAATTCCAGCTCTCAGTGCCTGCCTTGTGACTCAAACACTTCACACTCTGTCATGGGTGCAGACAGAGTTCCCAGTCCAAAATGGATGTGTCCAAAGCACACAAGGCTTCCTTTTTAACCTGCTGCTGTCACCCTCTACTTCCCTTTTGACTGCAGCTAGGCTGCCAGTGTGCTGAAGCCATTGCTTATCCCATGTTTCACCTTGTACTCTCACTATTCACCTTTTTCGCCTTGTGCTGTCACCATCTCGCTGCTTCTACCCTGAAGGGAGCCTCTCAGGGCAGCACGCACCCTCCCAATTTCAGCATCAGTGTAACCACACCCTCTTTCACTGGCAGCACTTAGAATACCCCTGAACTTTGTGATTAATCACCTTTTCCATTAGCAGCTGCTCTTAAGACATCCTCCATCAGGTTAGAAAATGAAAGCTCCTGCAGGTCCACTGCTCTCCATTCTGTTGTAAATTTGGTTATCTTGAGCAGCTGGAGATAGAGGTTGCAGCTTCACATTTCTTGTATTCTGAATATAGCCTCAGGTTTCCTGTTTCACATAGGGTTGAGCCTTCTTGTTCATCACCCTGCTCGAAACATCTCTGTGTGCACACTCCTTTCTTTGGCATGGAGGGAAGCAGATCAGAAATTTCTGCAGCTGATGAGAGCGAGGAAGTAACATATGCTTCTGTCAAATTCTCTCAGACTCCTCCACCAAAGACCAAAGCTGCACAGGAAAAAAGAGGTGAGGAAGGATGGGTGAGGTAGGTCAACCAAAAATTTTACTTTGGGTGAAAGCAAGATCTAACAGAAACATTCTGAACTGGCCACTGATTCTGAGTGCCAGCTTAGAGAGCTGTTGCTTCAGTTCTAAAATTACTGTGAATATTTTAATGTGATGAAAGCTGATGCGTTAGAGACCCATAATTTTTCCCCTCCCTCTCACCAACCTCCTTCATTGTCTCCTCCTGGGCATTCAACCCAGGCATCCTTTTCTTCAAAAGAGATTTAAAGTTGTCTGCTTGTCAGCAGTAAGAGGTTGTGAGCAATAGTTCTTTGAAGGGCAGGCAAGATGTGAATACAGATAAATTAGAGGCGTATGCTGGTCAGAGATCAGAGACAGAGAAAGTTTATGAGATCATCCACCCTCTCTCCCGTGGGGCTATGCAGGATTCTTTTGTGATACATTTTTTCCTGTTTTTTGTGTTCTAGTGTTACATACCTCCCAGTGAGCAAATTTTCAGCTTTTGCCACTAAACAGTTCTTCAGAGCACTTTACAATCAGGAAGATTTTCTTCGTGCTTTCCTTACATTTTTTCTTTCCTCTCTGTTACCACTGATTAGACCTGCAAATGTCACACTGAACAACTCTTCTGGCACTTAGCTGAGAAACTTTGCATTGGTGATCATTTATTTCCTTCATGAAAAATGGTGGAGGGGTTGGAACTAGACGATCTTAGGGTCCTTTCCAACCTGAACCATTCTATGATTCTTCTGTGAAATGTCAGTGTGCTTTTGATGAGTTGTGTTGCATTATCTGCAACACTAATGGTTGACCTCAAATTTTCAGAGCTGTTACAGCAAAGGGGACTCTCACTGCAGGTTTTCTGTGCTCTGATAAGAATAATTTTGTATACCTGTGGTGTTTACTGCTGCCTGGTCACTTGCTTCACTATGGAAACAAAGCCAGCACAGAAACCCCCAAGTTCCTATCTGGAACTCACGCACCATCTGTTTAGAAGGCAGTCTTGCTTTTGCATAAGTTTTCATCAGAAATTGTATTTTCTGTTGCATCAGAAAACACAGTAACATCCTTTCATTCCCTGCCATTCTGTTCACTCCCACCCTGATGAAAGGGGATTTACTCCATGCCCTCTTGAGATTTTAATTTTTCTTTTTAACATCTGTCCACATTCTTTTATGGAACTTCATCTTTTTGAGCTGTGGTCAGAGAGCCTAAAATAAGCTGATATTTGAATACACTTTTTGTGTGTATTATTTGATTGTTTCTCAGCTCTCTTCAGCATGCAAGGGATCCCTAAAGGGACTCACTTTAGGTACCTTTCTTTTGAAGGTCTTTGTGTTCAGCTCTGTCCCTGCCTCCATCATTTCTGAGAGAAGTACTCTCAGGTTCTCTGTTCAAATGCATACCCTTGCTGACTTTGTAGGCACAGTATCATGGGCGTGTAGATCCGTCCTCTGGTCAAACCAACAGGTTTTGGTGCTTAAGGACTCCTCAAAAATGAAGAGTTGCCCTGGCTGTTTCCTCTGTTTGTTCTTCTGTCCCGAGAGCCTTAGATTTGCTGCACTACCAGAATGTCAGCACAGTAGTCACCTAAGACAGTGCTAGCCTGTGCACTGTGCTTGCAGGAACAGCAATAACCTGGTCTGCGCCACAACCAAGAACAGAATCCTTGTATCTCAAATTCTCCGCCTTGGTTCTAGGTAGTCTTGCTGCTCCCATACTGAAGTGGGCAGGAGCTGAGGGGAGCTGTTTGGGACAGTGCCATGAGATTCTTCAGATTGTCCTAGATGAGTTGAATTGTAAAATGTGAACAGCTTTCAATTTTTGAGCTGAATCTGGACTCACAAACCTCAAAATATTGGGTCATGTTGCTTGCAAATGAATGGAGAGTATCAGAGCCATTTCTCCAGAGCACCGAGAGACCTAAGGGGTTTTGTACACAGAAAGTGATAACATTGGATATTTACATTAAATGTCCACCAGTCCACTTACCCCCTTGAATAGACCCTTTGCAGTTCCTCAGAAAAGTACACGGAAGTATTTCTGGATGCTCCATTCAGATTTTCCTCCTATTTCAAACTCATCTTAGGTACTTCTCCCATCCACTCCTGCAAGAACTTCACATGTAGTTTGGGGGCTGAGGCTCAAACAGGAACCCTTGAACCTTTTAAAAAAAGTGTGAACTGCAGGGACTCCTTTTTGCAGCAGGTAAAAATCCTGATTTGTGAAATACTTTATTCCACTTCTCTGGATTGATCTCTGCAGTTCAAGTGCAGCTTAAGTTCACCCCAAACACTTCCTGTTTTCCCACTTCACTCTGTTTTTCTTTTTTTTTTTTTTTCTTCCAAAATTATCTAATGCCATGTTTTTTTCATTTTTATGAACTTTAATGACTCTCCCACTGCTGGGGTTGTGGAGGTGCCCTGGGATTTTGTTTTGATGATGAGTCATTCCCTTTTTTTTTTGCGGTTGGATTTTGAAACAATAGAGAGTGAACTGCTCTATTCATTGCCAGGAGGCACCAGCTCTGTGCCCGGTGCTGACATTTAAGGATTAACCATGCCATCCCCATTGCCTTGTCCTGTTCCCTTGTTCCCTGAAATGTAGCAGTGATCTGAAGGATACAGGAGACAACTTCTTTGGAGAAGCAAGAGAGAAAGGAAAACAAAAGTATAAATGTGAGTTATGTTTCATTAGATGTTTATCCCCTTTTGCCAAGTTTTCAGTTGTAATCTGCAGAGAAAAATCTCCACCCTACCCCTTAACCTCGGCCTGACTTTATTCTCTTGAGGCTTAATCTAATGAGAAAACCCAAGCTGCCAGGGATACAAACAAGAGGAATAGAGAGCAGAGTCAAGTTTAAGTTCCAGACCGAATCCAAGTCCTTCAGTTCTCCCGCTGTCCCTTTATGTGAAGCTGAGGGGAAGGTTGTAACTGAAAAGTCTTTCTGTGTTTTGTTTATGAAAAGAGATGGGGTTTTGTTTTGTAATAATGACTTTAAAAAAGAAGAAATGTTACTATTTTTAAACTATGTTTGGGACAGCTAGATCCTATCAGCTTCAGGAAATGTGAGAAAACCTCTGTCTTAGAAGATCTTTCCACCAGATGAATGATGCTTACAAGAAAGCTCCCTCATGATCTCCCTTGTTACCTTAGAAACTTCTTCTAGCTAAAGCCACAGGCCTAAATGTGTTGCTATAGAAGAGAAACTGGCCTTAACATAAGTGAGCCTGCGAACTGCTCAAGATCAAAATAAATTGATTTTTATTAATTTAGTGATCTGGTCTGCTTTCTGTATTTGGAGAAAGCTTCCACTGTTTAAAGGATGCATTCTTGTTTTTTAAATGGGGTCCCTTCACCTTCTGTTTTAGCACTGGCTTTCTTTGTATTTCTCACAATATTCTTCATATGTGATGTGCATTTGTTTTCAACCTCCACCAAGGGATCAAATGTGTTGCTTTGGGTCTTGTGACATTACCAAGAGAGAATCACCTCAAATTTAATGAGATCCGTGGGGACTTTACTGCTAGATTTGGGTAGAAGGCTCTGGAACATCATAAGAGCAGGATGTGGTACATAAGTTAGCTGCACATTTATTGCTTCTTAGAAAGTGCTGTTGTCTGTGCAGCTGTCATACTGAGATTAATAAATCAAGCAAACCAAACTCCCCTGGAGCTCATCCATGCCAGTAAGTGCCATCCTCTCCATCTGGAAGAGAAGAAGTTTTAACGCTGAGACTTCAAATGTTTGATGCAAAGTGAATGCCTCTCAGGTCAAGCACAGCTCCAGGAGATGACAATGGAAAAGCAGTATGTAGCCTGGAGGTTAACATGTCCTGCTGTACACGAGCAGACTTCTACAGGCCAGTCCTGACCAGCCCTTTAAAAGGAAGGTGTGCTGGGCTGCAGTGGAGGTTGCCCCAAGGACTCACCCTCTGCCACTGGCAGAACAGAGGTGTAAAGGAACAGATGGGCTCTCCCATCATGTAACCCCACCATGGAAGATGAAAATTCAGAGCTGACTTGGGAGTAGCTTGGGCAGATATAGCATGACTGTGTTTAAGCCTGTGAACAGGATACTGAGATAAAACTTGTTGCTGGGAGAGCTGGGGGACAAAGCTTTGGATTTCTTCTTACACATAACCTGGACCACGGTGGCTGTAGCAATGCAGCTCTGTATTTCCACCCCAAGTTTCAATGCTGAGGCAGGGGTGGAGTTGTTGAGAGGATCCTGGCAGCACAAGGTGTCACATGGTGTCTAGGTGGCTCCAGTTGATTTGTGGCAGGTGCTTCCTCTGCTGGGGTCAGCCACCACAGAGGCTGGACCAGCAGGCTCTGTGGCCAGGCAGGGGCAGAGCTGTGGCTGATGTGGAGAAAGGTACCCCCATCTCAGACAGGGGCTGGCAGCCCCAAATTCAGCTGAAATGGGGCCCTGGGCTGATGGGCAGGGGCATGGGGAGGCCCCAGGTTGGCTGGGCAGGGACAGTGAAGTCAGCCATGTGCACAGTGTAGACAGACACGATGTTCTAAATAGTGCAGTTCCTTGTGGAAATGCCCAGGACACAAGCAAACTACATAAAACCAGTCAGTTTTCATGTGGCTTCTGTTCATTATAGTTTCTTTTCTCTTTTACAGCTCCCTGCCTGCGGTCAGCAGTTCTGAAGGGCTTGGCCATAGGCTTTGGGACCCTGAGCATCTCCCTAGTAATTGCTTTGATTTGGAGGATAAGTAAGTGCAACAAGGGCTGCTAAGAATGAGCAACCAACAGCAAAGGATCAGCAACACATCTAACCAACAGGAACTCTATTATATGAAGTTAAAACCAGAAGCTATTCTGGTTTTCTACCACGCTTATGTACCCACTGTCTATCCAAAATATTTTGAAGAATATATTCCTCATCCAGACTCCAGGAAACCCATTTCAGAACCTGTGGCAAAGAACAGTTGGACATATTGAAAAGTCTTTGTAGACTTGCCTGGTAAATGTAGTGGTAAACTGTAGAACAAATAGGTGTGTAATAAATTTGCATGCATGCAGATGGTGCTAGACCTTGTGGAGGAGCTTGTGATCACATCTTACCTAAGGTGAGATGTGATCACACCATACCCACAGAGTGTGATCTGTTTTCAGACAGACAGTTTTAGTTATTGGTCTTTGAGTGGTTCAGTGGAAACCTGGGAGCAGGGTGGGTGTGTGCATGCCTGCACCAGCATCAGAGTGCATGTGACTATTGTAAGATTTTGAAACTACATTGATATTTTCAGAATCTTGTCCTGACTTGAGTTTTCTGCATTTCAACTATCCAAATGAATTGTTTCTCAGTAGGTCCCTGCTGACAAGTGTTTTTGTTGCTTAATGGTAGAGAAGGGTATGAGTATTTTACTACTTCTTTACAGGTGACTGCCACCCACTGCCCTCAACAGTGGGTGGCCTACAGAGAGAGCTGCTACTTCTTCTCCATGGAGAAGAAGGACTGGAATTCCAGCCGGGAATCCTGCAGGGCACAGGGAGCTCACCTCCTGGTGATCAGTGATACCTGGGAAATGGTAATGGTTTTCTTTGGCTTTGAGGTTCTCCCATTTCCTTGCAGGTACCCAAGTGACTGACATACAAGCAGTGCTGTCACTTCAGCAATATTTTGGTTTTAAAGGACAGGAAGGATTTACAACTGTGATGTTACACATCACGAAGTTTGCAGGAAGCAGAGGAGCAAAGGGGAGAAGAGAGAGATGAGGGTGATTGTCAGGTACACAGAATCATCCTATGAAAGATGGGAGGAGAGAGCTTTCTCCAGTGCTCCTTTCCACACCTTCCCTTCTATTCCCAATAAAGCTGATGTGAATGATTCCAGGAAATGACTGTGGCACTGAGCAGTCACTGTATTCATTGCCTACCAACCAATACATCCCCACTCTCAAGGAATGCTTCCTTTGCAAAAGCGTTGCTTCTCCTCCCTGTGACCACTCCAGCTCCTCCTGCTCAGTGACCCATGCCATTCCCTGTGTTCATGCTCAGATATTTCTTTCTCAGTCTCTTTTCAGTGCTTACTTCCTCTCTCTGCTGAAGTACCTCAGCTGTGCTGGTGAAATAAGGAAACGTGCTCCACTGCAGGTGCTCTCGGGGGGGCAGGGGCATGTGTGGTCACTGGAGAAATGGGTAGTGCTGATTGCTGGGGCACATCTGCTTAAGTAGAGCAGAAACCTTGATCCGGTTTTGCTCAAGCCAGGGCTTATTAGCTCAAGTCTAATGAACGTGGACAGCTTCCAGCCCCTGGACAGAAGGTGCATTGTATGATGTTCTCTGGAGGATTACAAAGCCAGGTCTCTGCTTGTCTGGGAGTATGTACCAGGCTCTCATATTTGCTTAGACAAATCCTGACTCCTTGAGATATAGGCATCTTCCTCAGATTATCCATTTCTCTGCATGAAGAAAGTCTTCCTGCTCCTGCTACTTTCTTACTACTGTCTCTGCTATTAGAGTGTCACCCATTATCCCTGCTCAGACTCATCCATCTAAACAAGACTTTCCTAGCTATCCATGCCTTGTACTGCAAAGGCTGTGATTGCTCGACCTCCAAGTGCCAGGGAAGTGCAGTCGCCTCCAAACCACCAGCAAACTCCAGTGATTCCTCAAGCTGCTCCTATTCCCACAACTTTACCAAGCCAGCTTTGTCAATTCTTGCCTATGAAGATGTCCTCTCTGAAGCTTTGTTTATGGCAGCAAGAGATAAGGATGGAGCCCAGCCATAACCTTGAAAGGCTGCTGTTGTTTGGTTGCAAAGGTGGACAAGACAAACTTACCTCTCCTGGCTTTGTCTTTTTTGTGGGGAGGAGGGTTGGCAGTGGGGAATTTACTTTAGGGCTGGGTTTCTGTTGCAGGCTTCACTTTTAACAATAATCAAAAGATAGCTAAAAGGAAATGAACATTGAAAATACATAGGAGGAAAAAGTGTATAAAATTTAAAGAGCTTTTGTACTGGGTTTGTTACACATATCTGTCAGCGCCTGCACTTCCTGCCTTTTCCTGTCCTGATTTTGTCTTTAATTGTAAATACTTCACATTAGCTTGCTATTTAGCTGTATAGTAGAGTGTTAATATTAATCTTAAAAGCATACCTTCCTACATAAAACTCTCTGCAGGAATCTCCAGGAGACTGTGGTGCAGTTCATAGAATCATAGAATATGCAGAGTAGGAAGGGACCCACCAGGATCATGGAGTCCAACTCCTGGCCCTGTCATTAGAAGGTGTGGTGGCAGCCACACCTTGTCAGCCACTTAAGGAACAGTGAGGTGAGGGGATGTATCTTGTATCTCTCTGTTCTCTTTACTTAACCTTACCTCCGTTTTCAGGCTGGTTTTCATTAGTCACTTTGTAATTCATCATCATTTCTAGGATCTGTTCAAGCGTATTCCAGCAGAATGTTTCTGGATTGGATTGAGGAACAGTACAAGCTCTGGATGGATTTCGGAGGATGGCTCTGCATTTAATGTTGCCAAGTGAGTTTCATTCTGTTTTAAAAACAATAGTGCTTATTCAGATTGCTTGGTGTTCCAGAACACCCGGAGTTCCTCCTCCAGATGTCAGGAGCTTTCTTCCTGGGCAGACTTTCTTCTTGCTGTCACCTGTACTGCACTAAGCTCAACAGGGTTTACTTTTCACTGCCCTGCACCTTTTAAGGGCAGGTAACT
This sequence comes from Petroica traversi, assembly GCA_025920805.1. Taxonomy (NCBI): domain Eukaryota; kingdom Metazoa; phylum Chordata; class Aves; order Passeriformes; family Petroicidae; genus Petroica; species Petroica traversi. The sequence continues at coordinate 10,933,242 of JAHLSL010000080.1, read as the reverse complement.
GTGAAAAGCACGTCAAGTGTTAGTATCTCACTCCCTACTTCCCTCCAGCTGCTCAGACTGAGGACTTTATTTACCTGCACCAGCACAAAGATGCTTGGTCAGAAAGGCATATGGCTTTACTGGGTTTAGCCTCCTTGCACCCATTCTGTGGAACGCTGGTGTCACTGGGTGCAAGGACCCAGCCCTTTCCTGCTCTACTGGTGCCAACCTAAGTCAGAACCTTAATTTTATCTCAGTCTTTATTTGCACAAAAGTCAGTGTTTTCCATTAGGGAAAACATGTTTTTGTCCAGTGACTTCACCTGGCCCTTTCCTTTTTAAGGCAGTTAAGGCAATGAGTTAGTTTCTAAAGCCTCTCCAGCAAGGAAAACTTGCCCAAGATCTCACTGCCAACAGGGCAGTACTCTGAGTACTTGGCTTAGTTCCCTGAATAAATCCAGCTTTCTATTCCTCCAGACTCCTTGAAGGCAGTAATCATTCCATGAAACTTTCACCACTGCCACTCACATGCTGGTGGATATCGCTGCCACTGCAGGGCATTGTGTCTATGTTTCATTCTGATTTGGGTTCTACGATGGCAAAATTACTTAGCTGTGGCAGGTAGATAGGTTCTCTGATGCACATTTTATTTTCTAACAGCTGGCTGCCTTTTGGAGGTCAGGTTGTTTCCTTCCTCTGGGCTACACCCTTCAAAATCAGATGTTTTTAATTTCTTGTCTCCAGGAGACAATCTCAGTATTTTCTTTCTTTCTCACTACTTTTCCATGTCTCTTGCAGGGTCCACTCTAACAGCCGTGTGCAAAACTGTGGTGTCCTGATAAAAGATCAGTTTCATGCCTCCAGCTGTGAAGCTGAGACTCCATGGATCTGTGAGAAAACACTCAGATAAATCTCATGTTCTTTTTCATCTCACAACGACCTCATCAGTGGTATGAGTTGATCAGTGTCCTGCAAACTGGAGCTCCACACAAGAGTAAGGACCTGCCTTTTCCACACATCACTAGTGTTTTACAAGGACAGGTTTATTGCCCGTAAGGATGAGTTACCCTGGATCTATTCTCAGTCCACAAGTGTTGGATTCCTGCTGTTTGTGACCAGACGAGACCTGGGACATATTCCCTGGCCTAGTCTTTCCCTTATTTGTCCTACAAGGGAAAATAAAAACTTTGTCACAATAGGTGTCTTCAGGTCTCTGATGGGGTCCTAGGCATTTTCCTTCACTTTTGAGCATCAGATTTCATTTCCAGTCCCTCTATCTCCCTTGTCTGATATCAGAAGGACCAGGAAAATGAAGCCTGCTGTTCATTGATGGAAACATATAAACATAGTTCTACCAGTGGGAGCTTCTCCTTTTGCATCCCAGCGGTGGGAGAGAAGAGGGTGAAATGGTACTACAACTTCTGTAAATCCAGCAGTGAAAATAAATCTCTGGGACGGCACTGAACTAAAAATGTGTACCTGTGCCATTTCTTCTCTCTGTTGGAAAGAATTAGGCAGGTTTAACCATACAAGTCAAGAGACTGGACTTCTGGAGTCAGAGGAGTACAGCTAATTCTGTGTAATTATTTAATCCATCAAGAACCTGTTTTCTTCCCCACCTCTGCTTTTTTATATGGCAGATAGAGGAAGCAGTGGACAAACCTTCCATACAAAGATTTTTCAGTTCAAATAGAGCAGAGACAAGCTCAGAGTTTTAACACCATAAAAACACAGGGAATACTTGAGAGCACTGTGCTCAGTTCTGGGCTGCTCAGTACAATAGAGACATCGACATACAGGAGAGTCCAACAGAGGGCTACAAAGATGATGAAAGGACTGGAGCATCTCCCCTATGAGGAGAGGCTGGGATGGTTTATTCTAGAGCAGAAAAGGCTGAGAAGAGATCTTATTCCTACATTCATAGAAGCACAATAACCAACTTCAGCATTCAATTCAGACTACATATATTTGCTTCATATTTTTATTGTAATTGCAGGAAATCCATACCTACTACCACTGGCATTATCTTCCATCTGCTTAACAGGATGCTTTAAGGCAGATAAAGACAAAATTCAACATCTTAGCATACTTAGCTAAGTGTCTTTTGAGCCTTATATAGAGTTCACTGAGATGAGGGTGAGAAGGGTCTCAGTGAGAATGTGTTACAGCAAGGGTGGATCTGCTTTTCAATAACCATGACTGCAGCAGGCAGACCTGGGGAAACTGCAGTGTAGTAGGAGGTCAAAACTTGGAGCTTTTATCTTGAATTGTCTGCATTACTTTAGGTGAGTCATGTTATCTGTGCAAGAGTTTATTCAACTGTCAGAAGATAGTTGTTCCTGACTATGAAATAATGCTGGACACTTTGCTTGCTTTGTCAAAATTGTGTTAGCATCAGAGAATACCACTGAAGAAACAACCTCTCATATTATCATGATAGGTAGGTGAGATGAGCATGTCTCTGAGCTTGCCTAGTTTACCTTGGCTGAATGGATTAAAACATTTCCGTTTTTGGCAACAGAGAACATTTTTGACCAAGGTCCTAATGATCTCAGGAGCTTGTTTGGGAGCTGTGTGAGCTGTTTGGCTATTTGACAAAAAGGGTAGACCTAGTTCCCTCTGCCATGTGCAGTTCTGCATCTTATCCTGTTGGGTTTATGCTCCATGAGTTCAGCTCCTGACCTTTACCACTGTAAATGGTCATCTTCAAAAGGGCTTTGACCAGCCCATGTAAAAATCTTCTTCTCTGTGGATGAGGCAAACCTTCCTGGGTTACATTTATTTTGGGCAAGCAAAGCCATCCTTAGGTATCAGATGCAGAAGGAAGAGCACAAATCTGGGCTGTCTTTTGTGCAGTCCCCAAGGAAATTGCACATGCACTACTATCCTCTTTTTTCCTATGCAAGTCCCTGCAGGGCAGAATGAGGTCTGTAATGAAGGTTTGTTATTGCACTGCACTTGGATTTCTTAACTCCGGAGTTCCTGAGCTTACCAAAGTTTTGATGATTATGGTAGGGGTAGGATAGGACAGACAAAAAATCATTTTATCCTGCACACTTTTTAATTTGAAAACTATGCTTTACATCCTCTAACATAGATATCCATTCTTTGGAGTTTGCATTAAAACTATAAGTAAGATATTCTATTGCCACTTGTAAGGGTAATAATTACCAGAGCTGTTGATCCTCCTACTGCAGACCAAGTAAAGACAGTGGTCTAAAAACCCCATTTCCATCTATGGTACAACATTGTGTCAATCACAGTCCATTACATGAGTTTTCACTTAATTAAACCACAATGACTCCATCGAGCAGCAATATTTTGATCTAGATATGTCAGTAACTTGATCTCGAACAAGAACCAGTAGAAGAAAAGTAAGACCCAGGCCAGTTGTGTTCTGCTGTGTCATGGTAGCTGCTGCCCTGGGCAGCTGGTTAATGTGTTACATGCTGTTAATGGGTTGAACTTTTGGCAGCTTCCCGTCATGTCACTGTCCCGGTTCCTGTCAGGGTGAAGGCCAGGTCATTTTAGATGACTTGATTTTCCAGGCACTTTCTGCCTCTTTCCTGGGATTAGCTTTGATGGGACCAGGAACAGAGAGCAAAAGGGAACAGCGTGGGTGGACAGTGAAGGTTTTTTTCAGCTTGCATTCCCTGTTTTCACAACCTGTTAATGGGAGTTAGACACACTCACTCTTGTTTCCAAAATTCCAGCTCCATCTCCTGCTCCCAATTTGAAGGAAATCAAACAACTGCTGCTCTTCCAGCAACCTCCATAACCAGTGCTGTGTCCAGCTCTATACAGAGAGCCCTGCCAGAAATGGAGCCCTTCCCCTCATGCTCTGCTGTTAGCCCTTCTCTCCTCAGCTACAACCTTTCCTCTTGCACTGCCTCTGTCCTGCCCCAAAAGAGACATAGTCCAGGCTGCCAGGAACCCTCCCCTCCCTCTCTCCCCCAGCACTGGCCTTCTGCCCAGACTTGGAGCTGCTGGTTCCAGCTCCTCCTTACTGCCTCTCCCTGTTTCCGGATGGGCCCTGGCCCCCAGCCCTTATCTTCTCCAGCCCCTGGGCTGTTTGCAGAGGAGGGTATAAAGGGGTTGACTGGGAGAGCAGAGGGGGAGTAAAAGCAGCACTGGACCACACTGAGTGTCTGCTTGACCCACCACGTCCTGCTGTGTACCATGGGGAAGAACGGGCTGCTTATCAAATCAAGCATCTTCCTCCTCCTCTTCTTCCTTCTGGGAGATACCTCACCCATCACAGAGCCGTAAGCTATGCTGGGGGGTCTCTGGGCAGGCAGGAGACCTCGTCTGTATTCCTGTGTCTACTGCTTTGTCCCTCGTCTTCTATCTCTTTTCTTTTATCCAGGATAAAGATACCAGGGCTGGGCAAAATGCCTTCTACAAACAGGAACTCTAGAGCTTGAGAGAGATGCAAAACAAGCCGTGAAACTGAGATATCAGTAAAACTTCAGGGGAAGGAAAAACGGAAAAGAAGTGGGAAAGGTCTATGAGAATACCTTCTGCTGTTTTGGTGAATTGACAGGATTTAAACAAAATTTTATGCACAAAATTAGTTTTTTTTTGAAAGACAACTTTTCATAGATATTTGTGCAACAAGTTCTTCTTGAGAGACAAACTGTTTTGAAAATGACAATGAAAGGTTTACTTTTGGGTTGACTGTCCTACTCCCAGGTTGAAATGCCTAGGAGTTGGGGGGTGTCTTTTTTTTAGATGATAATGAGAAGAAAAGGAACAAATAGCTCATTTGGCATGCTCAGAAATGGCTTTATTTTTATAATTCACATTTTTCAGCTAAGCCAATGGAATGAAAATTCTCTTCTCACCCAGGATAAGGTGACACTGTAAAACTATGACTGTCCAGGTCTGTGAGGGTATATTGTCCTGCTTCACCCCCTTTTGCACTGTTTGTATGTGAAGGGCATTCGTGTTTTGGGCATCTGTGTATATGTGCGGTTCGAGTAGCACATGGAGGGTCCTGACATCCCAAAGACTTTCTCCTTTGGCTTTTTGGCAATGTCTTCCTCCCCTGCAAAGCACGGGGCACCTCACCCATCACAGAGCTGCAAGGGGTGCAGGGGAATTTCTGAGCAAGGCTGTGCTGCAGTGCATTCATCAAATGCTGGGGAAACAGACAGTGGGATCTGAGGGGCCAGAGCTTGCTCCCTGCAGACCAACTGATGGACAAAAAGGTGCCAGAGCCTCTGCTACTGCTAAAGGGAATGCCGTGCCCTACTGCAGAGGTGTTGAGAGCTCTTTTATCTGCTCGCTGCTCTGGGTTTGCCCGCTGGAGGCCAGTCCTCACCCACCGAAAGGGGAGCACGGTTCGCATTAGGTGGATGGGGCTTGATTCCCAGGTGCCGTGCTGGGCACCAGGACACCACCGGCAAGTTGCCATGTTGGGAAGGAAGGAGGCTGCGTAGGGCTGAGAGGGATCTCCTGTTGAGCTGAGACAGAGGGGCTTGCTTCCCTGAAAACCTGAAACTTGTTTGTGTTTTTGCTTAAGATCTGGCACCACGCTGTGGCAGTTTTGGATCTCTGCTAGTGTGAGGGTACTACGAAAGTAGAGCTACAGATGCTTCACAGTGTGTGGCCAATGGAATTTATTCATTAAGTACTGGCATTTGTGTGACTCCTGAATGCTACTAACTGTGTCTATCAAAGGTGACAATTGAGTTCCCCCTGCTGTTATTCAAGATCCCAGAAAGAAGTGCTGCTGTTGTGTCAGAACCTAGAAAAACATATCCTTTCCAGTGTTTGCATGGAGGATTTCCTCTGGTATTTTACATTTGAGATCAGCCTCCCTACTTTCCCCTGCTGCTACAGACGTGCTGGAAATTTTGTTACACTCTTAGTAAATGCACCCTCTCCCTGTGTGGTGAAAGCTGTGGTCATCAGATTGGTTTATTCTTTATACACAGCTCCTGCTACCTGTTCCTCTGACCTATCATTCTCCCTTGTTTCTAGGCAGTACATGGTGCTGGTGCCATTTATGATACACACGGACTCTCAAGAGAAAGTCTGCATTCAGCTGACCCACCTGAACGAGTCTGTGACGCTGAGTGCCACACTCGAGTATCTGTGGGAGAACAGGACCTTGATTGAAGATGTGGTGTCAGAGAAAGATGTGTTCACCTGCATCCCTTTCTCTGTGAGTATCTCATCCTTGAGGGATGATCCTTTGTGCCAGGCATGAAATGTAAAGGCACTGAAAAGTAATGAGCAGAGTAATGCTATGAAGATACTCACTTACTTCTTGGCTAAAGGTGTGTTCATGTCCATCCTCAACACCCTCTTACTGCTGAGATCTCCTTAGTATGCTAAATGATTGTGAGATGCTGAATCCTAGAAAGCCACTCCTTTCTAGAACAGGAGGGAAAAAAGTATATTTTTAGTGTATTGAGACTCCTGATTGCTGTTTGGTGAAATGGCTTTCCACATCATCCTTCAACATCCACAGTTTGTCACTGGAGTGCCTTCAACTTGTTGTAGAGCTTTTGGACCTCAGATGCTTTTCGCCTGGTGTATACTGAATTAATGTAAGAATACAGATTGCCTGTGTCTGAAAAAAAACCAAACCCAAAACCAAGTAGAAAATTTATAATTTAATGTAATTGAAAGCCCCAGGGACTATAATGAGTTTTAGGCAACTATGAAACCTGATAATTTAGCTCAGAGCCTAGATTATGTCTTTAGCCTGAAAATTGAAGAATTTGTCTTCAGGACACCAAAAAGGTTGGTATTTTTGTCTTGGTTTGTCAGATGTAGGCTGAAGACTGACTTTGTCACTTGTGAGAGAGAGGTATAGATATCTGGCATGTCTGGTTTGGAAAAGGAATTTTTCTGCAAAGGGACATTATCTGAAAGAGAAGAAGGACTATTCCATTCTGCTTGTGAATATCAAAAGAAAAAGGAGGAGAGGTTTGGTCAGGGTAATAAGAATTTTTTAAAATTGAGTGGTAGAGCTAGGAGTTCCTTTTCTGCTCAATACTTGCACAATCACTACCCAGCAGGAGGAATGGGTAAGAAGATGGGGCAAATAAAGATCAGTCTCTTTTTCCTGATTATAGCTCCTCTCACTTCTGTGTTGGGTCCATCAGGATTATATTCCATCTCTTATTTAATGAAGTCTGGTTCAGTTCAGGGAGCCCTTAAAGGTGAGGTGTTACATAGTTTCCTTCTTACTCTCCAGCTTCCAAAATTGAGTCTCCCATTACCAGCCACGTTTCTCACTGTGACGGTGAAGGGGCCCACGCTGCACTTCAGCAGCCGCAAATTAGTGGCAGTCCAGGACTCTGAGAGCTTGGTCTTCATCCAGACAGACAAATCCGTCTACAAGCCTGGACAGACAGGTACCAGGAAAGGGGTGGAGATTTGCATCTGAAACAAATGCTTGCACTAAAAGTGTTGGATCATGCTGGCCAGATGTCAGTGGGGGTCAGAACTGCAACCTCATGGCTGAGACTTATGTTTTATTGCTCTATACAGGGAAAATTTGGGGAATCTTAAGGTGCATGCATGTATCTGAGGCACCCGCACATTCTCCCTCTCTCACTGTGGGCTCTCTTGTTGTTGTCCATGCAGTTAGGGGGTCTGCATGAAAATCAGAGAAAGACTGGATATTTATCTTATATAGTACAGGACCAAAATTCAGACTAAGTCATGAAATAGCCTTCAAAGCAGCAGCTGATTTTGGTCAATGAAGACATGAAGAAAGAATTATGTAAGCCATTTATTTTTTCTGGGCCACTGATCTCTTAAATTTGGCCTGGATAAAAACAAGTGTCCTAAAAGAGGTACTGAATTCTCTCTCCATCCAGAGCCAATATGATCTTGTAGCCAAGTGTTGAAGTAATTTGCTTGCATTCATCTTTCCTAGGAAGTCAATCTAGTCCTAACAATATGAGAAGACTCATGTGAATTCTGGCATAAACATGCCTCATTGCAAAGTAGGCAAAGACAACTTAAATTTAACTTTGGTCCTTATTAATGATATTCCGATGCCCATGATCGGTAAGTTGTTCACACTGCCTGGATTTGCTCTTAACATCCTCTTATTCATGCATGACCTTTCTAGCATAACCTAGCATTCTAGGAGATGGAATTTCCTTAGAAGAGAACATCCCTTCTTGTCTGTTATACCATTTGTTTTGCCACTGATTTTTCTGGTTGCTGATTGCACTGTGGAACCTCACTGTCTATCTTTCTCCATCAGTCCTGTTCAGAATTGTTTCTCTGGATGAAGAGTTCCGACCTGTGAATGAAATGGTAAGTGTCGTACTTGTTTTTCAACTTATTTGGCCTTAAGTCAAATGTGGGGAAAGGGAGGAAAAATAGTCTGTTTTGGGGAGAGCTCTCAGTACACCAAGATAACTGTGAAAATTCTGGGTCACCTCAGATATTTTTAACAGAATCTGTTGTCAAATTTCTTCACAAGTCTGCCTTCTGCATTCTTGGAAAGGTTTGACAAACTGCAAATGGACAGTGCTGGTGTAGACAGTGAGCAATCTGCCCTTACCACAGTGTACACCTGTTCTTTTTAGTACTGCAGATCATCCAGGGTTAGTAATTAGTCATTTTGGTTGTCTTTTCTGCCTGAGACAAAGAATTGTCCCGCTCTTCTCACACCCAAAATACTTTGATGATCCATAGCAGAAATTTCTTTTCCTTACCCCATTGGATGATTAGCTTTTACCTGAAATGTGGTCATAGCCCTAGTAATTTGACTGTGTTGCTTGTACTCTGTCTAAATATGCTGCTTCCTTTCTTTTTTTCTAGATTCCACTGGTGTATATTGAGGTATGTACAAATATTGAATTCTCATTCATATCCATTGCATCTCAACTTGGGCAAAATAAACACTTGCCTCAAGGTAATAATTGTTTCTTTTTTTATATGAAGTGGTCCATTACATTAATTCAACTGTACAGAATTTTAGCTCATATGGTGGCTACCATGTACCTGGGCCACAGGTCCTCTGTCTTTCTGCTGTGGACTCCTCCCAAAATTCTGCTAGTGCCCTCACTCCTGGCCTACAGCCTCCTGAAACGCAGGGGCTGGCCCCCCCTCACTGCCTTTGCTAGACCTCTGCAGACTCCAATTGTTCTCACATCTCCTTGTGATCACATTATCTGTAGGACCCAAAGAAAAATCGTCTGTACCAGTGGACAAACACAGAGTTAGAGATGGGATTTATACAGCTGTTCTTCAACCTCACCTCTGAACCTATCCAAGGGACCTACACAGTGGTGGCACAGAAGGCCTCTGGGAAGACAATTCAGCATTCTTTCTCTGTGGAGGAGTATGGTAATTTTCACTGCAGTTTCAAGTTCCTAACAGCTAGTCCCATGGGCATGAAATCTTAATTGAACACCATGGCAGATCTGACCGGGTTGTCAATTTGTTTCTGTGTCCTTTCCATTCCAAGAGCCATCTCTTTAGGATAAGAAGACCAAAAGCCTTGAGTGACCTGTCTCCCTAGGCCCAGACCATGCAATGCTGCTCTTCTGAACACCCACCTCAACAAGGCTCTTACCAGGAGGAGCAAAGTGCTTGGATCAGTCTGTGCTGACAGCCGCAAGCCTCACCTCCTTTCAGAGGTGCTTTTAGGCCACAGCCTCATCTCCATTTGGCTACATACGTGTCAAATGTCACACCATAAGTTTGGGTCTAAGCTGGGCTGCCTAGGGTCTAAATTAAGGTCTTGCCTTTTCTTCCCCACATGCTAAGCCCATAGCTTGTGTGATGTCTTAGTGCCTTAACCTCCCTTTGGTGCTCTCCCCTCTATGCCAGTTCCATCTGCTTGGATAGAGAAATGGTATCACAGTACACATTTGCTCATGATCACAACCAGCATAGTTTCCCACCCCAGCAAGCCAGCTGCAGCCCTTGTTACATGATCTGGGCTCATGCAGCAGACAGCTGTCCTGGAAGATGAGTCTCAAAGTCCTCTGACTTCTTCCAGTTGCAAGACCGTGCTCAGTCCTGTGCCCTGAATCCCTTCTAGTTCTCCCAAGACAGTCACCATCCACTTCTCCTCCTGCAGCTGCATTTGGATGGGATGTCACCCATGCTGTGTCACTGGAGAAGCCAGGGTGCTTTCCTATTTTGAACATTGATAAGATCTACATGCTTTAGAAGTGCAGAGACCAGGCTGCAGTCACAGCTCTGTATATTTGTGGAAAACTTCTACTTGTTTATCTCTTATTTTACTGTATCCTACTGCTGTGGGACTGATAACCCATGTGTTACCTACAAAGCTCCTGTATTTTAATAGCTGGTATAATAACCTTTTCTTCTTCCCTAGCACAGTGCTTGGCTGTGGGGTTTTCAGTGACTTCAGTGGGATGTGCAGGTGACAGAAGCCTCTAAAATCTGACCATTTAGGTGTAACAAGGTTTTAGGTAATCTGTGTTTTCCTTTGGTTCTGCTGCAGTGCTGCCAAAATTCGAAGTGACAGTGAAAATGCCCAAGGTGATCAGCATTCTTGATGAGGAGCTGAAGGTGACAGTTTGTGGACTGTGAGTGTCATTCTTTCAAGTTCTGCTTAGTTTCAGTGTTTTCTTGAGTTGCTGATGAAAGTTCAGTTGGGAGACTGAGAGATCAGACTTTATTGTATTTCTCAATCCTTTTAGGGTCCCAGAATCAAACACTATATTTACTATTAGAAAAAGGCAACAATTACTGTTTGCACTTTGTATGTAATATATAGAAACATATGTTTGGTCTGTTTTATTGGGAGAGTGTTTCTTGTGTATTTTTTCAGTCATTGAGGATTTCACACCGGCTACAGTGCTAGCGAAGGTGTCTGTAGTTCAGTTTTCCCAGGGATGGAGTTTTAACTGTGTCTTCTGCTTGTTATTGAGGAGAGGAAACCATAAGAGATGGAGCTGTCCTCTTTCCTTTGGGCCACCTCACTGGATTCCACCTTGCAGTGTTCCATATACCCTGCAAGGAGAGCCATGGCTTGGGCTGAAGAGTGAGACTAAAGACCCACTGCTCATACATACAAAAAACAGTTCCATCAGAACTAGGGGATGGGGTAGATGCTTGCATTCTCCAGGATGAGGGGGACTCTGAACAAAATCAGCAATAGCATATGGTACCAGGTTCCTTTCTGCTTTTTATTTCCTATGATCACCCTGTGTATCCTGGAGGCAGCTCTAGGGAAGAGTCTTAGCATCAGCGGGGATGAGCCTGTAATTTTTCTACATCCCTTTTGCATTCCTAATGTCTCTGTTTTCCTTTCAATCCTCGCTGCTGGTAGATACACGTTTGGGAAGCCTGTTCCTGGCCTCGTGAACTTCCGTGTCTGCCGGAAGTATGAACGTGAAGCCATGTCCTGCTATGGTGAAGAGGGCAGGGCAGTGTGTGATGAGTTCTCTGGAGAGGTGAGTGAGGATTAATCTGGTGGGTAGAGTGATTGGAGAAGGTGTGGTTTATTGAGAATGCCTTGTAGGCACAGGCTTGCTCTGAGTAGGCACAAACATTGTGTAAAAGTGAGGTGAAGCACTGACACAGGTTGCCCAGGGAAGTTGTGTATGGCCCATCACTGGAAGTGTTCAAGGCCAGGCTAGATGGGGCTTTGAGCAACCTGGTCTGTTGGGAGGTGGCCCTTCCTGTGGCAGGGGAATTGGAACTTAGATGGCCTTTAAGCCCCATTCCAACCTGAACCATTCTGTGATTCTATGATTCTGTGAAAATCCATGTATTTCAAGGAAAGCTGAATAACAAGAGAAGATTGGGTGCAAGAAGAAATGTGAAACGTAAAAATAAGGTGGAAGGTCTGAGCAGTAAGAGCAATGTATGTAAAGACCAGAATCTGATGGAGAATGAAGAGATTAAAGAAATAACAGGAAGGTCAGATGGAGTGTAGAGACTATAAGAGCAAAGTGAGATAGAAAAGCCATGAGCAATGAGAGCAGAGTTGGAGTTGGCTTACATGGAGACACTGTATGGAGTCAGAAGCTGGTGTCAGAGGAAGGAAAGGAGCAGAAACCAGGGGAAAGGCTGATGTATTTTGAGCAAGAAAGAAACAAATATGGATTTAGTAGCAGTGGTTAAGACAGACAAAAAAATGCCCACTTTTTTAACCTTTTAACTGGCAAGAGCAAAACTGAAAGGTGTTTGGAGCACAGACAGGTGTAACAGTACTGCTTAATTGATAAAAGTTGGAGTAATAACAATTGTGGAAATATGCCAGTAGAAAAAAGCAGACAGAAGATGTTCTTTGGTCCCTGGGCTCTGCTACAGCATGATGCCCACAGCTGCCTCTGCCACTGCTCCTGTTACCCATGGCAAGAGAAAATAAAAACATTGCTAACCTCTGTTTCAGGCATCTCTTCTGTGGATTCTTGCCTTGTACATGAATTTGCTGAAGAGAGGTGGCAGGCTTTGGAAATATTTTTCCAGCTGTCATCTGCTTTCTACAAATACACAGGCTTCAGTTTATGTATCACTCATATGGCTTACACATTTTAAGTAAGCAGCTTTATTTTCTAATGTGCCTGATGCCTGACAAACATTTCTGATGTGGCATACATTGACTAATTCCCTATGCACTCGTACCAAGTGTTGGCAGCTTCAAACTTCACAAATATACACAAAAATTTTCTAGTTTGCAAGCTTTTTGCTCTGATGTTGCTGTAAGTACCTTGATATGCTTTTGCTAAGCTATCTATGTCTTTTTACAGTTTTGATAAAAACAACAGAGGTAGTTTATCTGTGAGGTTATGGGCTTCTCTTCCAGTTCAGAGCAACACAAGTGATGGATTCATTAAGTTAAGTAAGCATTGCATAAATGAGAATATAATGATCTTGTTTGTTTTCCTCCAACAGACAGACATCTATGGCTGCATGTCTAAAGTGGTAAAGACCAAATTATTCCAGCTCAAGAGAAGTGGATATGAGAGAAAGCTCTATGTAGAGGCAAAGATTAAAGAGGAGGATACAGGTATGAATCATCTGGATGAAAGGGGCATGTAATGAGCCCAGGAGAGACCAGCAGAGGGGCCTGCCCAGTAGGAATGAGGGATAAAAGCAGACTCTTACACTTCTGGAATCTTAAGAGTTTTCCTGTGTCTCATCCAGGACCATCAAGAAAATAGGTTTTCCAGCAAAGGAGGGTTGGCCTAGAGTAAAAGGAATTCTGGTCTGGTAGAGGCAATTCCTCTTCATGCTTCTTTCTGCAGGAGTGGAGTTGACTGGAACAAGCTTCTCTGAGATCACAACCACCATTAGCAGAGTAATTTTTGCACTTTCAGATACCTACTACAAGCCTGGAGTCCCCTTCTTTGGGCAGGTAGGGAAACCATGAGAATGAAATGCCATTAATGCCAAGCAATGATGCTGCTGAACCTTCAGGTCAGATGTGTGCCCCAGCTCTGCAAGGATGCTGGACCTCAGTGCTGCCAATCCCTGAGGGTCTCCTTTCCTCTGAAGGCTCTTGAGCTGGGGAACATCAGCTGAGAGCACAGCTCTCATTCTTGTCCTTGTGCTTCTACCTCTCCAGTCCACTAAAATTATCTTTCTACAGTCACCTGTTTAATTTGAGGCCTCTGGGGTGTGGGTGCATGTCATTCTCCACATTCACTCACAATGTCATTCTATTACATTCATAATCTGACCTGGAGGGGGAGATAAGAAAGAGGCAGAGGAAAAGTATTCAGAAAGTTTGCAGCTGTCTCTGAAAGAGATCCATGTAAAGTGCTATTGAGGCTTCCTTGTCTGACAAGGACCCAACATCTTTGCCTTGGTGTTCTACCAGTCTGTTCAGTGGCAGGCATTCCTTTACCTTTTAAACTGTACTGGTTTTTCTTCTCCAGGTGAAACTAGTGGATGGGTCTAATGCTCCAATTGCCAATGAAACAGTGAGAATTTCTATTCAAGGAGGACAGGAACAAATCTATACAACAAATGAAGAGGGCATAGCAGAGTTTGCCTTAAACACTTCCACATTGGCCTTTGAAAATATTGGAATTAGGGTAAGTCCTTTGGGCAGAGATGGTAATAAAGCCCCCACAGGCTTTATGGAAGGGAAACTCTAAAGTTTCTACTATATATGCAAAAGCAGTTAGGTTATTGTTCCTTGTTGCTGGTGTGAACCTTTACACCAATTTGGTGGAAATAGTCGTACAACTAACTGAGGTTCCAGGTCACAATTGCACTTATCTTGTAAATATTTGATTTCTGCTTGGCAATTGCAATACAGAGTTAGAAGGAACATCAAGAGATCATAATAGTCCATTCTGTTCAAAGGGATCACCAGCCCTATCTAGTCAAGGATGTGTCTATCTCCCATCTGCATATCTCAGAGTTTAATTTAGCATTTCAAGTTTCTAAGTACAGCTCCTTTTTTTCTTTTTTTCGTGGTGGGGGGGTTGGGTTTGTTTGTTTGTTTCTTTCTTTCTTTTTGCTTTGTTTTGGTGGGTTTTTTTGTGTGGGTGGTGGTGGTGTTATTTAAAGTGGCATTGATAGTAAACAAAAATCTGATATGATTCAGCTTGTTTGACACAAACTCCAACTTCTCTGGGTGTGAGATCATTCCAAATGATTTGCTAAAGACACCATCATCCTGTCTTGCACTTTCTAAACTCACGTGGTTTTTTTTTTTTATTTTGTAGATTTCCTTTTTACGTCAGTACCAAAAAATACTAAAACTTTAATATTTTGCCATGAATTTTTGTCTCCAATTTGGCCACCTGTGTTTGAGGATCTATATATGTATTTTCTCCTTTTCTAGGCAGTTCATAAACCAAACATCTTCTGCTATGAACGTTCCTGGGTTGTTCCACATTATGGAGATGCTTACCAGCAACTAAAGCGCTTTGACTCTCCCAGTAATAGCTTCCTCAAAATTGAGCCCAAGCCCAAGCCACTAAGCTGTGGCTCCTCCACAGAGATCCGGGTGCATTATATCCTTACTCCAGAGGCTGTAGGAGAGCAGAAGAAAATCACCTTTTACTACCTGGTAAGTTTGCACCTGCCATACAGTGAGGTAGATACTGGCAATTATAGGGGGATTGGAAATGGAAGTTGTGGTTTGTAGCAGTAGCCTTTAAACACTTTCTTGTCATCCTTTATATGATCTTTAGAAACAAAAGGGAGGGTCTAGGTAGGGAATTGTCCTGGTTTAGGGCAAATATTTAGGAGGAAACCTCTGGGGGGGGGGTCTCCTCTAGGAAGAGCCGATTCCAATCGCCCCTCCCCCTACTGGTCCGGGAAGAATTTCCTTAGAGAAAAGTGGAAAAAACTATTTATTTAACAAATAGAATATTTACAAGTATAGGGAAAATTTGGATAATATGAAAACAATTAAACCTCTCCTTCCTCTGAAGAGATGGTAGATTCAGAGTCCGTCTGAGTCCGGTTCAGTTCTCCAGTGGGGGGGCCGATTGCCAGGCCCGGCTGTAGAAGTTGGCGAGGATGGGGGGGGGGGGCCCCGGGGGTTCCCTGGTGTCCTGGGCCCACGCGATGCCAACCAGTCCCAGGAAGAGGAAAAAAAGAAAAAAATTCCCAGCAAAAGAAACAAAGTCTCTCCCTGCAAAAAGCCGGGAAAAATCCGAGGAAAAAAACCCTCTGCTGTGTGCTCGGCCAGCACTCCCACAACAGAGTGAGTAAAAAAAAAGAAAAAGAGATAACGCTGTCTGCTGGAATGCAGCCTCTCCGCTCTCTTGACCTTGGTTCGTAGTATCCTGCAGACAAACGGCGAGTGTTTTTTTTTCCTCCACCTTCACTTTCACTGTCTTCCTTGGACCAACTTAAAGCTGCAGAACTTAATGTCCAGCATAAGCAGGGGGACGACTGGGGATACAAACAGGTCATATGGCTAACCCAGGACAGGAATAAAAAAGTAAGGATGTCCCTGTGCCCTGTGGGTGAGCACTGGGATTCTGCTACAGGAAGGCAGAGACCTGGGTGTGAGCAGCAGGCAATTCAACGCAGTTGCTCTCCTTGCAGGGCCACCCACTTCAAGGTCTGGCTAATGCAAAACCACGATCACAACAAAGTTTCTCCTTACATTTAGGTGATGGCCAAGGGAAACATTAAGCGAGGAGGCACTCACATTCTGGATTTGGACCAGGAAAGTGGTGAGTTCCTCTCCCCTACACAATTGTCACTCTTGTGGCAGACATACATTCTGATTCCATGTAAATGCAGGGATTGACATCTGCATGTCCTCTAAGATCTGGGAGGAGTTTGATCTTTATTTTCTCTGCCTTTAGGCTTTTCACAGATTTGCTCTAATCCCCTGTGCCACTCTCTTTCTCCTGACACTGCATTTTCTAGGTACTCTATTTTTCCAGTACTCCTCAGAGATACGTCTGATAGTCTGTGTTTAGAAGCTGAAGCAAAATTCAGCATACTTATGCACTGGAAAACAGGCCTCTTCAGTCAGACAGGGAGACTTACACATCTCAGTGAGCATCACTGCATCCCACTTGGCTGCCTGGAAGTTCATAAAGTTCAGCATAAAGTCAAACATAGAATTTTGGCTGCTCCAAGAGAAAGTTTTTTGCACCTTAACTTTTTGCCATTGTTTTGTTTGCTAGACAATGGTGTCTTCTCACTACAGCTGTCTGTACAAGCTGATATTGCTCCAGTGGCCCAAGTGCTTGTCTACACCACAGTCCCCAGCAGGGAGGTGATTGCTGATTCAGCCAAATTCCACACAGAGTTATGTTTCAACAATAAGGTAAGTGTCCACTTCCTGAGGGAGCAGCCACCAGACTGCAGTGTGGTCAAGCTCACTTATTTAGATTTAGCCTGGTTAAGGTAATTTCTTTAGATATACTAACACTGAACAACAACAAATGGTAGGTAGCTTCACTGCTTGCTGGTTTGTGCTAGCCTGGAGGCGATCAACTGCTGGAAAAAAAGTACTAGCAGGGCTGATAAAACCCCCTTTAACACCTGGTCATAGCTGCTGATACCACAGATGAATCTGGCTAAGAAAAACAGACCAACCTGAAAAATTCCCATCAGTACTCAAGAATACTAGACAGGACTGTGCTGAAGACAGTCACTTGTCCTGTTAAAATGAAAGCTGAATGAGTTTCTTAGACCTGAGTCACTTTTGGAGCTTGGTCACCTGAACGTTTCTCATGTATTAAATGTCATATTATGCAGTGCATGAAAGTCTGGATGCGAGCCAAGTGTCAAATGATTTACATTAGTAGATAATGGTTTCCCCTCTGAAAGCATGTTGGATCCAAAGCTGTTGTCAGACTGGATGGAACAGATTTAGGGCTATCTCTGTGTGAGGCAGTTTTCCAAGTAAAAAGCCTGCTCCAGTCCTTTTTCTGCCTGAAGAATATTGTTCTTGCAGCCTCAAGAGCCCATCCTGGGAGAGGTGGAAGGTGTCAGCAGAAGGCATGCTGTGTTCTGTTTGGGACATGAGGGAGACTGGCAGCTGGTGCTGCTTTGTCAGGCAACACATTGAGGGTGCTTTGATCACTGCATGCTCAGAGAGGATTTGTAGTACTGAAGAGAGGGGAGATTTATGCAGGTCAGCCATCTTATTGCAAAATCATGTGAGGTGGTGGTGACAATTTTTGCTAGCAAGAACTTCCAGGGCAGAGGTAGGTAGGGAGTTGTTAGAGTTCGGAGTTAGGTTTTGGAGAAGGCACAGAAGTCTGCAAGGCCTTGCCAGCAGGTGAGCTCTTCAGAATCATTGCCACTCAGCAGATATTGCACGATTTCTCCAGGGCATCACTGCTTCTTATGTTACCAAAGAATCTGCTGAGCAAGGTCTTTGCAAGCTGGTTTTCTCTTCACATAGTTTCTGGGTGCAGTACAGTGACTAGTCCTGGTTGAAGGACATGCTCCACTGACTGATCACATCTAGCCCTTATGTGGGATTGCCTCATCACATTCACAATAACCATAAAACTCAAAACCTTTCAAGTTTTATGAGCAATTGTGATGCCTGAAGTTGCCAAGAACTCTTGGTGCTCATCCTTCTGGCACTGCCAGAAGGGAATAGTAACACAGAGGAAGGGTAGAGGGAGGTGTGCATGCATATGGGGGCCTTGCAAAGTTAGAACTGAATGCACTCAACTGGAAGGAAAAGTCCTGTGACAGTAGGGCATCTGTGATGTAGCTTTTCCTGTGTTTACAGGTGGATTTAGGCTTCTCTCCTTCGGAAGGCCTGCCTTCCTCGGATGCTCACTTGCAGTTCCGAGCCTCCCCAAACTCCCTGTGTGCTGTGCGTGCTGTGGACAAGAGTGTTCTCCTCATGAAGCCAGAAGCTGACCTGTCACCCACCTCTGTAAGTTCTTGGCCTGTGGAACAAGTTGGAACCTGGTCAGAGCAAGCGCAGTCCAGTGCTGGAGTGGGAACAGGGAACAGTCATTCTTGTCAGAGCTGACACAGGGAAGCTCCCCTGTGCTGATTCTCATCTTCCTCCAGTGGGCAAAAAGATGAGAACTGGTCAGAAGTTGTTTCTTAGTAGTTTTGTATGGTTTTAGGGATAGGAGTTAGAAAGCTCTTTTGAGGGGCCTGCTTGTCTTGGCCAGAGCCAAACACTATTGTGTGTTTCATGATAATTTTTCAGTTATTCTCCTCATCCATGGATTAATTTTCTTGGGTTAGCACCTGGAAGCATTAAAGAGTTTATTTGCCTTTTGCCAGGCAGAAAATTGCATTCCTTGAGTAGGGACAAAGTATTGCAGATGGTTTGGCCAATGTAATTTTTACATATTTGAGCCATAATAATAACCATAGTAATGTGAAGAGCATAAAGAAAGAGGCAGTATCTCAAAATTGGATCCCTTTTTTGATTCCCAAACTCTTATCGCTCCCAGCACAGAGAGGACCATGGCAGTGTAGATATGTGCTGGCAATGTGACTGTTAACAATGCTTGCATCCAACTCCCTCAGTTGTATTTCATGACAATGGACACAAAAATGCCAAATGCTCTCTCTCTTTCTGCCAAGGTGTATGACTTACTTCCAGTGAAGGAATTCCGTGGCTATACCTATGCTTCAGGCGTACCCTTGGAGGAGCCTGTGTGGAATTGCATGACTGTGCAGCCAATAGTTCGGGATGGGATCACTTATGTTCCAGTAGCGGGGGTGAATGAAGAGGACACTTACAGCATCCTAAAGGTACAGCCCCCCTGGCCTGGTTAGGGAGTGGACTGGGAGAATGACTGAGAATGCTTAAGCCTTCTGTGGCATCATGCAACTCAGCAAGGGAAGGGTTTGTGCATCTGAATGTCCTGACACTTCTTTTTATCCAGAGACATATTCAGTGAGGGTCATAAGCTTTACTTGTCTTGCCAGATATGCTTCACACTTGGTGGGAAAGAGATCAGTCTCAAAGTTTTCTTACAGTAAAAGTTTTGAGGCTGACTTGAAGTGAGGTTAGAGGTAGTTCTAGTTAGAGGTATATGATCCCATAGTTACCGCAAATAAATCAGTATGTCCTTGAGCTTCACTGTAGTGACAGACATTTCATTCCAGAGAGAAAATTGTATATCTACTTCCTGGCTAATCCTGACCCCTAGGCTGAAATTGGACTGGAAGCGGTGTCCTGGAAGTAGAGGGGATATATCCTTTGGTCTCTCTGAGCCACTCAGAACTAAGGACTGGGGGATCAGCTCAAGGTCCAATCCACACACAGTAACACGTTCTCCATGTTGAGGCAGTAAAATGCCAATGTCAAGTCTGCTGTGTAAACCTCAACAGGATTCAGTGATAAAAAAAGCAAAACTAAAAACCACGTTTGTTTCTCTTCCATAGGAAATGGGTTTAAAGGTTTTCACAAATACCATCGTGAGGAAACCTTGGTTTTGCCCCAGTAATAACATGTATCCTGCCCATCCATCAGTTGGCCTGGGAGCACCTGCAGCCATGGCTGCACCACCCATGTATGCAATGAGGACAAGCGGTAAAGGAACTCGCTTTTGTTATCACTTCTGTTCTGAACAGAGATCCTGTTTGTGTTTTGGGGTGAATTCTTAAACAAAGGCTGGGGTGGTGAATTGAAACCTTGCAAGTAGTACTGAACTGATGGGTTCGCAGATTTCAGCTTCTGAATGGGTTGTGTATGTCTATAGGCAAGCTTTGGTGACTCAACATTAGAAATCAGCAGAACCAGACAGCATTCAAAGAGCAGAGACTATTATTCTGCTGATAAATTCTCTGTTCATTAGGCTTTAACCTATTTCTATTCCTAGATTATCGGTTACAGAGTCTCCAATACCATTTTCAGTCTGCTCTCATCGACTCAGCCAGCTTTATGTATGGCCAAAACCAGGAAGTGGGTGACAAATTTTTCAGTGATGACTTTGGGAGCTTAGCATGGCAAGACATATATGGTAGAAGTCCAGTCTGAATTGGACCCCTCCTATCCTAGCTGGATAGCTGATTCAGAGAGTTTTCCCTTGGCACTAAAACCTTTTGTACATGTGCTTTTGTACATATCCAGTTTGAAAACAATTTCAGCTTCTGATAGAAGTTGCTAAGGTGCAGGATAGATGCCTTTTAATTATTTAAAACTGAAATATGCGGCAGTAAGAAGGCTGAATTACCACAGTAAACAAACACAAGCAAGTCACCTGCCACTTTTGCCAGGAGCTATGTGATAACGCTCTGATAACATCTTTCACCTGTCCCTGAGGCCTCCTCAGACTCTGGAAATGTCTGTTGCACAGTTAGTATGAATACTTGTTAGCTATTAAATTGTTATCCAAATGCAGAAATTCAATTAGCAAAAGTAAAGATGATGAAAAATAAAATTTTCTTAAGAACTTTTCTTCTTTTTCTGCTTGGATGCATTTCTCTTTCTGTTCATGAAAGCCCAGCAAACCAAGTCCCACCCACCCCATCTTTGTTTTCAAGTTATTGAAAAGGGAAGTAAAAGAAAATGTTTTTAAAAAATACATCCCAAATACAGAATATTTTATTTGGAAAAATTTTTGCATGTAAAAACTTTGTTTTAGTCCAAATGGCTCTTTTTGCCCTTCCCATATTCCAGCTGCATGTTTTTATTTTAAGCATTTTCAACCTAGTTCTTAAGGAGGCCATAGCTTTGACAGGAAGCTGATACTCTTGAGTCACAATGATCCTACAGAAAACACTTCAAGAGAGGGATGTTCCATTGCTAGCTGCCCTGATTAGGATGCAGAAGAACATCACATCAAGGCTGAACCTAAAAGAGAAAAGGGTGCTTGCATAGGACGTCCTAAATAGGTTTTTGCTCTAATTCCTTTTTCTTTTTTTAGCTTGTAAACTGCTGCCTTCCAAAGTTTGAGGTCTGCTGAAGACCAGCATAAAATAAAGGAAGACTAGCTCTTCTTGCTAATAAGCCCTGGCCCTGAAACTCCACTGCTGTTGGCACTATAGTTCATTACAGCCACAAGCATCTGCTTTTGTTTGCCACATAGTTTGACACTTTCTCAGACTGAAGCATGATGCAGATATAGGTCTTGCTTGTTTGGAATTATCAATAGGTGATTTTTTTCTCATCTCACCACATTCAGGCATTATGGCAGAAAGTGGTCCTCCGCAGTTAATCACTCCTGAAGAGGTTACAGAGACAGTCCGAAAGTATTTCCCAGAAACCTGGATTTGGAGTTTAGTACCTATAAGGTGAGTAGCTTGGGCTAGTTTATTCCTTTTTAATAAAACTGGGTCTATAAGGTGAAAACATAAGGTGAATCCCAAAGTGTTTGTCCTTCGTTGTTTGCAGAGATCACTTGGCAGTCCTCTGAGATAAAATTACTTTCAGCCATGGTTAGATTTGTCCAAAGTGTGGACTGGAAAAAAATGTAGAGTGGTCCTACATACCAAATGTACTGTGCCCCATCATTCACACAGCAAATACCTTTCAGTAGGCCAAAAGGGGTACAGGTGGTCACCAAAATGCTGTAAAGTTAATCCCTCTGTCTTTGCTGTCTGTGCTTTACCAGCTCTGAGGGAAAAGCTGATCTAGAAGTGACCATCCCTGACACTATCACCGAGTGGAAAGCCAATGCATTCTGCACTTCAGCAGACACAGGCTTTGGGCTGTCTCCAACAGTGTCCCTCAGAGCCTTCCAGCCCTTCTTTGTGGAGCTCACCATGCCCTACTCTCTGGTGCGTGGGGAGTCCTTCACGCTGAAAGCCACTGTTTTCAACTACCTGCCTGCCTGCATCAGGGTAAGGGAGGTTTAAATTATTCTCTGTAGCTGTTGTACATTCTTGTGCACTCCTTGCCTTCACCTAGCCTTTTTACCTTATCTCTCCATAGCCGTAGAACCTCTGCCCCTGACATTTTATGTTATTTCTCCTATATACTCAAATGCAGAACCCACAACTCCAGTTCCATGCTCCTGTGCTACTGAAGAAACAGCTCTTGCTATGGCTTGCTAGCTCCCTGTCTCTCATGATAATTAGATCCTTAATTGCACCTGTCTCTACAACTGGCAGGTCAGTGTGACTCTGGCTCAGTCTACTCATTTCCTGGCTACTCTGGTGGAAAAGGAGAAAGTATCTCATTGTCTCTGTGAGAATACAAGGAAAACTGTGGCTTGGCTGGTGACTCCCAAATCTCTAGGTAAATGTCTCAGGGTGCTGAAAACTGCAGGAAGGGTTTCTTTGTGTTCTTCTCCCTTTTCACTATTGCGTGCTAGAGCAAAACATTTTCCTGGGAAGCACTTCAATTGACTGTGCCTGATCTGGGAGAGAAAGACTGTTATTTGGGAGGCAAAGACTTTGGGATTCATAGTGTCCAGCTCTGGGTCTGACATCACATGCTGTACCATCAAGCCTCACAGCCCTTGAACAGCATCTCCTGAGGCCAGAATCGTTGCTGGCCAGCAGAGATGTTCTGTTAGCTCCATTCCTCCCAGAGATTAGGTGTCTTCCCCATGAGATCTTCACTCTTTGTTTTCACTGTTGCTGTGGTCGCAGCTGTGTTATGCATGCAGGGCAGCAGTGTGCTGAACAGCAGTGGGGCTGGTCACACTCAGCACTGTGGTGTCCTAGGTTCTGGAGAAGAGTCCCCAAAACAGAGTCACCTTTCAATGACAGCCTGTGTGGCTTCTGCTATGGAGAGCTTGTTTTTTGTGGGAAAGAAGCAGGACCCAGCCATGACAGAATACCCCATCCATGAGCCTGCAAGTTGAAACTCCTGAAAGTAGCAATGACCCCCATTGCCTGGCTCTGACTGGCAGGGCTTGACTGACTGACCTCTGTTTCCTCCAGGGCAGGTGGAATTCTCAGTGACCACTGAGGCCCTACAGAACCAGCAGCCTTGCGGGAACTCCATTGTGGAGACCCCTGAGAAAGGGCAGAAGGACACGGTCATCAGACAGCTGCTGGTGGAGGTACGTGGGCTGTGGGAAGGGAGGACTGAATTTTCTTATGGGCTACAGCTTACACTGTGATGCAACTGGATGGGACCCTGGAGAGTCTCGTCTAACTCCCTTTCTCGTTAAAGGATGGACCAGATGATCTTTTGAGATCCCTTCTAACCTGGTCTGGTTCATGATTTTATGGGATCATTATGCAACACAGAAGTATGATGGTCTTACATCATCTTCACTCTGATAGGACTGCATAAAGGCTTCAGCTTAATAATGTGCCTTGTGTCTCCTGGTACAATAAACTTTCCCTGTCTCCTACTGTAACAGGACTCCTACTGCAATCCATCCTTCCCTTTAACTCCCACCTGTCACCTGTTTATTTCAACACACTGTCTTTACAGCTTCACTCCTTCTTTTGACACGACACCAGTAAATGTGCCAGTCAGCACATGCTGCCTCTCAGCTAGTTGAATGGCCAAGCAAACTGCCTCTTATGCTAAGTGTTTTGCAGTTATTGTTTGGTAACATAAACTGGCACCAGGATGAAGGTGAGTGATTCGAAAGAACCTACAAGAATTTGATGACTGTAGAGAAATCCCCTTAACACTCTGCATGAAAACATGTTGAAATTTTACAGCTTACCCATTCCCTGTGGCAGGAAGATGTAGAGCACAAGAAAATACTATGTGATAGTATTGAATATCCTTTATAGAAATTGTTAGTTTATCATATACTGAGAGTGGTAATCTGGCAGTTAGGTTCTGTGTTCTGAGTTTTCCTCTGTATCATAAAACCCCCTAACGTCTGTCCATTATGTCATATGCTATCGGTAGGGCCACCAGTTATTACAGGGTGCAATATCTTCCCTTGCTATTGCTAACATACGCAATTTTTTTCCTAAGGCATCTGCAGCATTACAATAAATAGCACTGCAGGCTTCTCTTCAGCCCAACTCTCTGTAATGCTGCAATCCCTTTGTCATAAGGATGTTAAGTGTCTCTCACTGTGTGAAATAGTTGCAGGTCACCCATTTGATGGTCCTGCAGTGTTCTCCTTTCCTTTTCCTGTCCTTCCTCCATGTACAACACCAGTTACTTGGGATCACATTTCTTTTATTTGCTTAAATTATTTCAGACCTCTGTATTTCAGGGAATGTTTGTTACTGCTTCTCCTTCTTCAGTTCCCTCCCTTTTCTTTCTACGTATCCCTCTGTCTTTGTGAGGATTCCTGTCTGTATTTCCTGTCTCACTAATTTCTCACCTCTCTTGTTTTCCTTCATCACATCCAAGCCTGAAGGAATTGAGAAGGAAACAACCCAGAATTCCGTGCTCTGTGTAAAAGGTAAAGCCTACTCTTCCCACACTCTCTATTTGTTCCTGTGTGGTTTGATGGGTGGGATGTTGGAAGCCTGCCTTTATCATATTCCATGTAGTCTGACACTTTTGGATAATCAGAACATACCACATCAGTTGGAGTTTGAGACATAAGACAGAAGAGAGTCCTAAATAATTGACCATCCTGCCTAAGCATCAGGGTATGAGCTAGGACAGATTTAGCATTAATGTTTGCATCCCTGCTCTCCTGAGTTCTTGCACAGGAGTTACAAGTGCTCTTATTTTCTTGCACTCTCAGAAGAAAGCTGTGGATACATGATCTGCAGTGCCTAAAAGTGACTGGGAGTGGTTTCATACAGGGATTGTGTTACAGCCAGGGAAATATGAAGTAACTGATATCATGGCATTTCTAATAGGAAGAGTTCCTGTTGTTTCACTGAGGCTCCCTCCCCTGCCATTAGCCATTTCTTGGAATCACACTGAAGCTGTTTGGGACTTGTTTCTTTCTCAGGAGTGCTTGTGAAAGAGGAGTTTTCCCTGTTGCTACCTGAAAATGTGGTACAAGACTCAGGCAGAGCATATTTCTCAGTGCTGGGTGAGTTAACAGCCTGACTGAAAAACCATGTGCTCTTTTTGACTCTTTGTGTTGAGCTCCTATCTCACAGCTTTTTCTGCTGGTTTCTAGCACAGCTCATTCTTGTCTTTAATCTCTTATGTCTTCATCACTTTACTTTCTGTATGTACTATTCCTTTTCCTGTTCTGCAAGCTTTTTTCTCAGTCTTCTCACAATGCCCTAACCTTTCTCTCATTTCACTTTTTCTCTACTGTTCTGTGTTTTGTTCCAGAATCTTTGTCAATCCAATTATAATTTGTTCTTCTCTGATATCTCCTGCATCTGTCATTCAGTAGCTTCCTCTGATTCTGACAGCCAGCCCTAAATATTGTTCACATCCCTCTGGTGGATGCTCCTGCTCCCCAGGTGACATCATGGGCACTGCCATGCAGAACCTGCACCAGCTCCTCCAGATGCCCTTTGGCTGTGGGGAGCAAAACATGGTCCTGTTTGCACCCAACATCTACGTCCTGGACTATCTGAACAAGACAGGGCAGCTGAGTGAGGAGGTCAAATCCAAGGCCACTGGATACTTAGTGAGCGGTAAGATGGGACATGGCTTTTGCTTCTGCTTTGGCTTTCTTCTAGATCCTGCCTAGGGTGGGCCTGTCAAATGCTGGCCAGATGTTGAAAGAGGTCTCTCATATACAGGTGGTCTCTGCTGTATGCCTGAGGGGGCCCTTTGCTGCTTTTTACTTTATTGTTTTCTGTTGCTTAAGCATTGCTGTACCTGATCAGTGCAAGCTTGGGGGTGGCAATGCAGTGCAGAGTTGTCACTGCTACAGTGACTCATTCATTGTCATTTATAGGCCCTACCATCCTCCTGAAGAAAGGCAGGTGTTGCTTTTCCTTATGTAATGCATGGAGGTGGGGATTACCAGCACTTCATATTGGTTAGGACAGGACTGACCTATGCTTCTCTCATTTGCCTTTGCTGATGGAATTATTTTTCTATTTTCTTATCAGACTCTTTCTTGCATCTGAATCTTGCCTTATCTTTCCATTTCAGGTTATCAGAGGCAGCTGAAATACAAGCACCAAGATGGCTCTTACAGTACCTTTGGACAACGTTATGGCCAACAAGGGAGTACCTGGTGAGATTTCAATGCCACCTATGCCTCTCCAATATGCTTCTCTTTCTCACTCGCACATTTATAACAAATACTGCATAAGAGTAAATAGGAAATGATGTTATAGACCAGTAGGTTATCCAGAGTTTCGGTGGTCCCTATGCTGCCACCTTCTTAATAAATAGGCTACATCAGCCAGCTATATGGCTGAAGTACTTCCTCCCACCAGCAGCTCCAAGGACCATGGCAGACAAAAAGGAAATGGAGATAAAGTGGAGAAGAAGGGAGAAGGGATTTAACACCCTTACTGAAAAAGGCTGAATAGTTGCAGTGGCAGCTCTTCTAGACTAGCATCTGCTGAGAAATCTGCTGGAAGAGATGGTTCCATATGGAAACATATGTGAAAACACAAGTGGAAAGGTTGACAATCCAAAAGCGGTGCTGAATTTATTTTCCAGTGTTTGTAAGACAGACTGAAGGAGCACGTGCCATTTTGACTTACTGAAGTTTTGACTTTCTCCTGTAAACATTGTCATGTGTTTTCAGTTTTGAGTAAGGATGAGAATGGAAGAATACATCACCCTCAGTTTGCTTTTAGTTTCTGAAACAGTAATTGGCTTTTGACAGCACGTTGGCTTCTTTTTCATAACTGCTTGCAACAACTCTTAACAAAAACTCTTTTAACATGTTCTGCTTTACGTTAAAATTCTAGGGCAGTTCTGGGAAACCCATAAAGCATGGATTTATAGTTTAAGGGTTCCATCAGCAGACCATGAGTTAGTGGGAATTTAATTATTTACTCTGTAAATTTGAGTACTATTGTTATGCATGTTTAGCTAATTGGCATGCAATTGCCTACATTTTTAATGAGGTTTTTTTAGAGACAGATCAACAATCATTGTCCTTCAAACTGTAGCCTCAACAAAAAGGGATCACATGGTTTTTTGAGCCAAGTGAGACACAAAAATGAGAGACAAAAATCAAGGTGGGAAACAGTTTTTCTGACAGAATTTTTTGAGGTGAGGATATAACATATATAAGGTCTGACTAACTGGCCCACAGTTCCCCAGGCCTTCTTGCCCATTTCCAGACAGATAAAGTGCACATGGACCCTGTCAGTTGAGATGGGCAACAAATCTGCTCAAGCCCTTTCTTTTCCTCCCTTTCAGGCTCACAGCCTTTGTCCTCAAGTCCTTTGCCCAGGCCCGGCATCACATCTTCATAGAGGAGAAGCACATCCAGGATGCCTTGGGCTGGCTGTCTTACAAACAGAAGGAGAACGGCTGTTTCCGCAGTTCTGGGACACTCCTGAACAATGCTATGAAGGTGAAAACACTCCCTGCTTGTTTCTTTGTGAGGCTAGAGCGAGGCCATAAGTCAGATGGGGCCAGTTGAGCTTCCTGGGCACATAGGCAGATGGGATATTCCCATGCCAATGGCAAACATAGGGGAGGGAGCCACGCATCATTCTGTACTTATTGGTGATACCTTCACACCAGCTGCAAGAGGAAGGAGGCCAGCTGAAGGTCTGCAATGCAGAATAGTGTATGCCCACTGGAGTGGGGGAAACTACTGAAGATACGAAACTGGATGGGGTCAGCATCTACCTTTGTGTTTCCCTGCAGGGTGGAGTGGACAACGAGGCCTCACTGACAGCCTACATCACTATCGCATTGCTGGAGGTTCCCCTGCCTCTGACCGTATGTGTCTGCAAATTAACTTAAGCCAGTTGTGCTGGGTCAGTCTAGGGCAACACAGTACTGACCAGAATTTGCTCCTGATTGGAAAAATGACTTTGTTGTTGAGCCCTGTGACATAAGAAGTGTCATTTTTGCTATATCTAGGAGACACTGTACTCTACTTGTTTCTAAACCTTCTTCTGGCAGTCCCCTCCTGAAAGTTCAGTAGGATGATGTGCTTTTAGTAAGGCAAAAACCCCATTTCTCACCAGCCTTCTAAAGACTGGCTTTCTCCCCCAGCACTCAGTGGTGCGGAATGCTCTGTTCTGCCTGGAAACAGCAGCAAATCAGCA